>JAGQAX010000017.1:22028238-22107913 GCA_019142605.1 Cephalopholis sonnerati | reverse complement strand
CGGATGCACCTCTCTGCCAAATGTTGACCTGAGGGAAACAAAGAACAAATCTGAGTCATTCCCAGAACAGTACTTCATAATGAGCATCAGCTCGCACTTCAGAGTGACTCACTGATAACTTGCTGAGTCTGGCATTCGCACATGTGGAACTTGAAGGACAAAAGCTTTGCACACCTGTTTAGCTGCACTTCATCTTGATTCAAGTTATCAGTGCCTGAAACCTTTAAGACCCGTTCCAAACACTTTTTTTCGATAAGATTTGAAGACTTATACACCGCTGTTGCCAAAACTGACTACTAGATTAATTTTCCTCCCCTAAGGTGAACAACTGCCTAAGTTGTCTGGACAAGTATTTCCAGCTTTTATAGCATTTTTCTCCTTTGATTGGGTGTGATTTGTTTCATAAATCACTTCTGGGTACATTTATTATAGAGGAATGTTTTCACGTCTCACAGGTTGATGTTTCAGCACATTTCTCTGTCTTTAGTTGTTTGATTTATTATTATATTACCTTATATGATACTCCACTGCAAGTCAGATTTGCTTCTTGACACCTGATGAGGTCATATATATTTAAATTGTTTGTCATCTCCCTTTAATACCGAGCTAACAAATTTGAGGAATTCCCCGCTTGTGTCCTCTGATCTTTCTGACTTCTGTCACTTCTCATTTCCTCTCAGCTTTCCACGGCATCTAATGTAAATGACTCATCAGACTGATTCTCAGAAGAGATTATTTTTCCCATTGAGGCAGTTATTACAATGAGGTTATGGAAATCAAAAACATCTTCCGAGCCCTCCATAAAAGAAGGTGATGATGAGCGATTGTTTTTGCTCTTCTCTTCCAGACTCACCACTTCCATTTATTTAATTGCTCGCCGGTGGTGTTAGTTTTGTGTCCATGACGCTGAAACAAATAGAGACGGTGCTGTAAATGGAAGTCATTAGTAGCAAACATCAGGTTAGCGCTGTATTTCTTTAAAACTTTATGGTCACATGAAGGGAGCAACACTTGGAAGCAGATGTTGTAGTTTGTGTCCACATCTGTTTTTGCTTGTATGTGTGTTTTTTTTTCATAATAAGTGAAAGGATCATAGTTTCTTAAGTTTCTCATTTATTCAAATGGTACAGTAATAATAATCAACCAAATCCGATTGAGTCTGATCATCATGCTACACATGCCAGAGGTGTTGACTCTAGTCACATGACTTGGACATGAATCAGAATCACACAAATTTGATGACTTTAGACTCGGCTTGACAAAATCAAAAAGGCTTGCAACTCCACTTGGACTTTACCACCAATGACTCATGACACACTCACACTGGAGCCTTTTGACTTGAAAACACTTGATACCTTCCCCTAAGCCCAAAGATTAAACAAAAGGATGTTATTTAAAAAGTGTGCCACGAATAAATTCAATTTCCTTCATTTCTGAATCCACTAACATTAATGCTATTCATTCCTAGCATGTTGACACTTAATTTCCCACATTAAATTTGTTTAAACTAATCTGACAGCATCCAGTCAAGTTGCAGGAGAGAACCATGAAGAAATAACATCCTGTTACTGAGCGCCAGCCGGACAAAAATTATACCAAAGATATTTCATTTGTGTACAAAGCATGGTCAACAAGAAATGAATTGCAGTATGTCAAACATCCAGGTCAATTAGTGACACAACTTCCAACAAACTTGTTATAACAAATAAAAACAAATTTTGAGGAGCATTCTTGATTTTTGTAACTTTAATGTATGACTCTGTTGTTAAACTGACATTGCATTTGATTAAGAGTGCATTGTGACTTTTTTAGGACTTTAAACTCAAAGTTTAGGACTTGGGACTTGCCTGTCTTGATTTAGGAATTGACCTGGGACTTGGTGCAGAGACTTCAGACTTACTTGTGGCTCGCAAAATAATGACTTTGTCCCACCTCTGATACATTCACAAGTGTTACTGAATGGAGCATAGTGGCCCTTTAATGTTTATTTTATTCTCTTTCTAAGTCTTTAATACATCAGTTGTTGTTCTTGTTCTGCAGCACCAACTACACAGGTGCTCATCTCTATTTCTAATGGGCATACATTTCAGTGTCACCTTGTTGTATATTTGGAAGGATTATTTAATGAGCCTGCCAGGCACAGGCCCAGGGGTCCAAAGTGTAAGGAGAGACCCTGACCTGCAAAATGCCACTCAAATAAAAACGCACTGACCAGGGAGACATTCACAATGACCACATAAAGATGCAAATGACCTACAAAGAGACACAAAACAACCAAGACAGATACTTAACTACCTCAAAGACACACAAAATGGCTACAAAGAGATGCCAAACAACTGCACAAAAAAGCCAAACAACTATAAAGTGCAAGTGTCTTGCTCCTGTGTCAGAGAGGTGTGGGGGGCCTTTTGCATTTCTGTGCCCAGGGGCCCACTGTCTGATAAACTGCCCCGGATTGTAAGCAGAGTTAGCTAGCTGAAAAAATAAATGTGCAGAGGCTAATTTATTCTCCACTATCTGTGCTGCCACTGAGTGTTTCCTCCAGTTGTCAGCGGTCAAAGTGGTCTGTCAGCGGTCAAAGTGGTCTGTCAGTAACATGTCAGTCAAGTTGCACCATCCGTCTTTTTTGTAGTCATCGGCTTACATTTAGTCCCCGCGAGTGAGTGCAAGTGTTCCCACCAAGGATGGATGTTTATGCATGCATGTGAACCTCGGCTCAGTGGTGTGTTTCCAGTGGGATGCCGGGCTGCTGACGAGGTTAGAGGCCAGTTAATCCCCGCTCCAACCAAAACACCCATCCAGCTGCTTATCTGAGAGAAATAAGCAGGGGCTGTGTGTGTGTGTGTGGGTGTGTGTGTGTGTGTGTGTATTGTCTGCTCTTTTTGAGAAACAGTGAGTCATGTAGTTCCAGAGAAAGTTAGTGACCTGTTGCCTTTGAATGCACAGACGTGCATGCATTCACACATCCATGTGTCTGGAGACAACATGCTGTCAGTTAGAACTGAGCTGGACCTTGGCTGTAAAATGCAGCTCATGTGTCCACTTCTGACAAAGATAATTAACGCCTCACTTCTGTGTTAGCAGCAGTAATGAGAGTGGAGGAAAAATGTATCCGGTCATTTCCTGGAAACGTCTTTGTGGGCAGTTTTTTTCTCTCTGGAGGTTTGCTTGCTTCCAGTGGGCTCACTTTCAGATGGAGGGAGAGGAGCTGCCTACTTAACACAGCTCAGTTTCAGCTTGTTGATTTGATAATTGGCACAACAGGAAGACGTAGGTAGAAGTGCAGGCAGCAGTGCCAGAGTAGAAGATTTCAGCCATATGTTCCCTGCTCCTTCTCTCCTTCCTTTATATAACACCATGTGTTGGAGTATTTTCAGTATTTGTTATGCGCTCGGGTGTTCCCAACTCCCTGTAGTTTATCTCTAATCACAGATTAGGGAGTCCGTAAACTCTATAAGAAATTAAAACCATCGGGAAGATAAATGATGTGGTGAGACAAATGTGTATTTCTTTGCTTTCAAGAAAAGACAAAGTGAAATAAACAGGGAGAAACAAGGAGGGTTGCTCCTTCAGCCAGTGAAGACCTCATTACACAGTAAATCAATCAAGACTTTTGTTTATGGCTCCACCGGGGAAACACATCCAAGACTAATAACCACACCATGCTAACCCACTGAAATTAAACAGTGTTTGTTGGTTTGGACAGCACTACCCATCGCTCACGCTGTTTCCCCCCCACCCTCCGATCCCCTTCCCCACATATCCCTCAGTCCCTCCTGCTGTTTTGGGACGATGTCCAACGCGGACTTTTGCTCTCACTCACTCTCTCAGCAGCTCTTGTGCCGCTTCTCTGGGAGTGAATCACCCCTCTTGGCACAAAAACCGCTGGACTCCGAGGCTGCCATTAACCACAGCGAGTGCCAAAGAGTCACAAAAGGTCACATTATTGAAATGTAGACACACAGTCTGCTACCAAGCTATTACAAGTACAGAAGGGCAGCTGCCAGAGCATCAGGTCTTAAATTCAAGTTTCCTTCTCTTTATATAGTGTTGCACGGCGAAACTTCATATGGTTGTTCTTATCATTCCCAAAACTCAGAAGGGAAGCAATCAGCTCCCATTCGTCTTTTATCTCCAGTGTAGAACCGAAAACCTCACACGTACACACACAACAACAACATCATAACTGTTAAAGGATAATTCCAGTTTAGTACAACTTGAGTCTCACTTTAGCACTTTTGACAGTTGTCTCTAGCGCTTTTTGTAGAGACTGTTCTGCTCCAAAAACTAAACCAAACATTGTTCGTACAAGCAGCTTATTATGACCATATTTACGTTTGGTGAAGGCAGCGACCTCCAGTGGCTATAGTAATTATGACGGGCGCAAAGGACAAGGTCAGGTGACAGTATAAGGAGGGACAAAGTTTGCATGCAGAGGCAGTTGACATGGAAGGATGGGTCAAAAAACACAGGATGTTGGAGACCGCATATTGTGTCCTATGTGGAGCCAAAAGTATCGCCATGTCACGTTATGTCATGTCACGTCACATCGTCACGTAACATGATGATGCTGGACCATGATTCTTTTCCTAAACTCAACCACACCAGTAGGGTCGCTTAGGAGACACTCCTGTGGGTCATATTGGGAGCCTGGACTCATCGTCGAAATCGCTTGAGTAGTGGCTTATGGCATCAGAAACCAATGAAAAAAGCCATCCTTTAACGTTGGCATGATACACAGCCGGTTGCCATTATAGCTCAACTGCGCCCAGTGGCGTCAGAGGGAAATGTGGCGGGACAAGGACGAAATTTAAGGCAGTGAAAGTCCAAGTGGGGTGGGTGGGAGGGGTGATGGATGGGTCCAACAAACATTAGCTTTCACCCGAGGGACTGGTGTCCGCATTCCGTCAGATTCTTAAGCCAGACTTTGTTCTTTTTTCCTAAACCTATCCACGTGATTTTGTTGCCAAAACCCAACCAACTGTGTCAATTTGCGATGTTGTACCAACGTAGTGCGTTTGTTTCCTGTGAAAACGGAGTTGTATTTTGAAAGACAATGCATGTATCAGGCAGAACTTGACATGGTGTCCCAGAACGTCAACAACCAACGCAACCAGGGTACCTTGCATGTCGTATGTGGACGTCCACAACCAAACGTCAATATGTGACGATGTCGGAGTGAGAATGTGTTGATATTAAATGGTATGGTCAAATGATGTATGTGGTACTATGGGTTCAAGGTTAGCTAGTAGAATCTTATCATTATCAATAGGAATTCTGGCCAAAACTACAAAAATAATGAGACGGCCCTGAAAAACACAGCATCTGTCATCTCAGCTAATGCCCCTATACAATCTCTTCACCCTCTAGCAGCTGTAGGAATTAGCTTTTGTCTGTCAAGACCAAAGGAGGGAGTAGTGTGACAGTGACACAAAACATGGCAAAACATCAGGCATGGTAACTGTTGCTAACTACTTCATATAAACTTTTTACAAGTTTCCATTGTCTTTCATATTCAAAAACATGTAAGATTGAGCACATACAGGTCACAAGACCGATCCAGCTGTGATCTCAGTGGGACTGAATCCACGACCTTGACATGGCTCCCCTTTTAAATATCCTGATTTTACCCCGAGCAAATTGTAATACTGAGAAGTCTGGAATTCTTGTGAGCCTTCGGGGAAGTGTATGACTGAACTTAAGCAAATTACCAGAGAAAATTTCTCTCTGACCTTCTGTCTTCCTCTCTCCAACTCAGCTCTGCCTCCTGTTTGTGATGAATGAGGTCAGTTTTGACCTGACAGAAGAAAAACATGAAAAACTGAATTAATTTCTTTACGTGTTTAGAGAAAGTCAGAGTAACGAAGGCCTTTCAACTGAAGATTAGTTGCATAATTGAAGACAGTCACTCAAAAACCTGCTCTTTTCTCCCCTCTGTTTCGCCATATGGTGCATAATTACAAGTCACAAACACACTGCTTTCTCTCAGTCGTAACAACTCTGCTTGAATACAAATATACATTTTTTTTTTTACAAATTTAAAACATATTCCCAAATCTGGATTAGAAGTCACTAAATACTGAATGTGAAATCAAGTTAGACATGGACTAAAACAGAAGGGCTGCTGTTTTGCTTTTCAAACCACAATAGAAGCTATAAGCACGTTTCAACCAGATACATGAAGAGAAAGCCATTTGTCTCACTGCAGCTACCGGCCAACTCTCTGTGGGTCTTTTTGCTCCTCTCCCCATGTGAAATCATGAGATTTTTCTTCAGCACTGTAATCCCATACAAAACGACAGAATGGCTCATTGTTTGGAACAATAGCTGAGTCACAAGCTCATAATGTGCGGAGTCTAGATATGCAGCTATAATCCCCTCAGGACCACAACTGGACCCTATGAACCAGTGAGAAGTGGTGCTGAACACCAAGTAGTTCGCTTTTCCCCAGTTCATAAAGTAACAGTAAGAAGATGAAAAGTGAAATGAGGATACAAACTGAAGATATTATCGCTCTCAGAGATGTCATTTATAAGCCATTTCTAAACCACACCACAATTTTTTGCACAACAAGTAATATTAAAATGACTTTTTGAGTGAGGACACTTTACATTGTCACTGTGTGAGTTATCTTCAAGATTGACTGTTGTGGTTTATACACATTGTGGAAACCCTGTGTATTCAGGAGGTGTAACGTGATTTGTTTAAAGGTCCAGTGTGTAGGATTCAGGGGCATCTATTGGCACAAATGGTATAATACATAACTGTTTTTTCATTAGTCTATAATCACCTGAAACTAAGAACTGTTGTGTTTTCGTCACCTTAGAATGAGCCGTTTATATCTACCTATGGAGTGGGTCCTCGTCCACGACACCTGCAGGAACAATGCTCAGCCTTGCAGCCAGTTTTCCCAGTAACTACTTGTAGTATTGCAATGACAAAATCTTCTGTCACCCAAAAAGCCACCATTATGAACAAGACATCTGTAAAACTGTTGACGGGATGCCTCAAACTACAAACAAGGTCAGTTATGACTCTTTCAACTTATCCATGGAGGTTGTATATTTGTTAAACTTTCCTCGAGCCGAAAAACCTCATTAAAGTCCGTGACTTCATCACAATGTGAAGCCTATAAGCCGAGCACAAATTCATGGGCGGGGCCAGCAGGAGAAATACCAATGCTGCCTACTGTGAAAGTAAACCTGAAAGTCAGAAACTTTTTTCATATGCGCCAGGCAAGCAACTCCACTGGAATGTATAGGTGCCATCTTCGGATCCAGTATCTAGGTATTATTACAAACCTATTCTTTCACAAAGTTTCTACAGTAGCTCAAAACAAAGAATCAAACACTGGCATATGTGTTTTTGCATTTTCGCATTGGCCTCCGTAGTTCTCCCACACACTTGGCACATGGGAGAAGTTTCAGTTCTGTGACCTCACCGTCAGTTGCCACTAAATCCTACACACTGGACTTTTTAATAGTTTTAATGTCCAGAACAATACAGATTCACCCTCAAAATTACGATAATATTCTATTAAGAAGATTTCTAGCTGTGCCCAGAATTCGATCCAGTTCTGGTGACGGTGTCTTCAGTTACTGTGGCCCTGCTTTTCAGGACAAGCTGCCTGCTGACGGTCCAGCACAACTGTTTCCACAGTTTAAACTTTCTTATTCTCCCAGGCATATGGTTAATTATTGAGTGGTTGTTGGCGTATGCGTGTGTGTGCACTCATTTGATCGCACTTGTTTTCTTTTTTTTGATAAGGTAGGGCTTTCAATTTGATTATATGTTTGTGTTCTCTGTTTTATTATGTTGATGTTGATAAAACCCGACCATACTGTATTCTTATGTATGTTTGTGATACTCATATTTTCTATGTTGTTTTTCAGTGTAAAGCACTTTGAGTGTAATAAACGTGTAATAAAATGTGCTATACAAATAAAATTAGGGTTCTTCGTTCAATCCCTAGATCTGAGTTTGCAGTGTGGGTTTACTCCGGGTACTCTGGCTTCCTCCCACTGTCTAAAGACATTAAGGCTAGGTTAACAGGTGACTCTAAATTGGCTGTAGGTGTGAATGTGAGCGTGAATGGTTGTCTGTCTCTATGTGTCAGCCCTGCGATAGTCTGGCGACCTGTCCAGGGTGTATCCCACCTCACGCCCAATGTCAGCCCCCCCCAAATTGTCATTGCCATAATACACAAAATTCACAGAGATATTATTTTGATTATTTTTTTATTAATTTGCATTTTCTCTATTTTACATTTTAATAGTTTCTTTGTTTCATTTTTACCTTTCTAACTCTAAAATATTTACTCATGATAAAAGCAGGTTTTGGTTATTTTGTTATGAAGCGTTCAGTATCATGGTGTAACACATCGTAAATTTTTAGCTTTTAAACTCCTACACCATATACTTTGTAATGTGACCTCATCCAGGGAATTTTTTTAATCTGAAAATCTGCTTTTGAAAGCTTTGGACCAGGGAAATCATGGCATGTCTTCACTTGGGCCGAGGTTGATTTTGTTAACTGCCGCACAGCTGCAGTCCTCATCTCATCGCTGGAGAGAAAAAACAGACAGAGATGGAAAAGTCTTCTCTCCCACAGTCTCCAGGTCTCAGGTCCATCCAGGTGAGAGAGGCGTGAAGGGGAGACTGAAGAGTGGAGGGAAATAAGAGAAGATGTAGGTGCAGTATATTTAAAATTCTGCCAGCCGCGTGTCAACATGTGCAAAGAGTTTGCTTCTGCTACTCCCACTGGACTGGCAAGCTGGTCTGTGCCACACAGACACACAAACACACGCCCTACTATATTACATGATCCACTGGCACATCCTAATGTTTCATTTATGTCATCTCCCTTTATCCACAGTGTGTGTTTGTGTGTGTGTTTGTTTCACTTAGAGCTCATCCTGGACTGGAAAAAACGTGACCACAGCTCATGGCAGAGAAAACTAATGACTGCATCTGGATAAAGTCCCTCTGTCCTCTCGTAAACAAAACAACATGGCCCTTATTGTAAAGGGCTTTTTTATGGTGAGTGATCTATCACGCCTCAACACTTTTTGGATTTGAAAGCCTCCAATAGCTTAGGCTAAAGAGCCTGCCACATGTCAAGAATTTGGAAAGTCATTTGATTCTTTTTCCCCTGCAGGATTGCACTCATTACTAATCTATGAAATTATAAACAATTTAGCCCTTTTTCTTTTATAAAGATTTTTTTCACAGGTGTTGTGACTCATCAGAGGCAAATGTTGGCGGGTACAGAAGTATAACAGGCCACCTCTCAACTTCTCCAGTTCCCAGTCCAGTGAAATGACTGCAGGAGCAGTAATTAGATGGATACATACTGTAGAGTAGGTAAGGTTACACAAGGTTACAGTATTACATGGAACTGGGATTACTTAAACAGATCACAAGATCTGGTAAGTATGATCTGCCCCAAATATATTTAGTAATTAGATTATAGTTACATAGTCAAAGATAACTTGGGTTTTTATTATGTTTTTAAAAGATAGCAACTTAATGAAAAGTGTATCTAGCAAACAGGGTTCCTTCGACGAGCGCTCTACTTTGTGGCAGACCTGGAGAAAAAAAGATCAGTGTTAAGTCAAGATGAAGATTCAAGCAGCAGTAGGCAATCCAAAAAAGCCATCCATTCACTGTAACATCACTGTCACTTTGACTTAAAAAATGTGCAACACAGTAAGGTCTCTGTCCAATGATATTTGTGTTAGTCAAAACTAAGGTTGCTGTCATCTGCAAAGACCTTAATTTCAAACCTGAAGAAACACTCAGAGTTAAGTTTTCTTCTCAGTTAGCCTCGCATAGCTGATACGTGTTTGTGTGTGTTTTTAGATGTATTAGGTGAAAAAATATTTTTGGAACTCAAATTTTTGTGGCTGTCCTCATATTCAATATTTGATTTTTAAGTAATTCATAAGTAATCTGAGAGTGTTAAGATTAGATTTGGCTACCTTTTTTCGTAATCCAATAGATTGTGTTACTAATTTCTACAAAAATTTGTTTTCAGTAACTCACTATATTTTAAAGTTATCTAAAGTGAACGAAAGCCAGTTGTCAAACTCCATATTTTGCTGTCTCCTCTCCATTGTTCGATAATTATGAGATGTAAACAACTCCTGTGTTTAAGTGATTTATTCATACGACATATCATTAGAAAGCTGCACTCCTTACTATTTGATTGATGCAGACCATTTCAAGATACAGCCACCACAGCAGGTATAAAAAACGCTTCTGTCAGACCACCAAGAAACAAACAGTTATAACTCACCTATGAAGCCTTATCATAATCCACTGATTGACAATATTCTAACCAATCAGTCCTGATACATTCACAAAGATCCAAATGGTCTAAATCCAGTGAAATATTTAGTCAAAACACAGTATTATGTCCATAAATATCAGCAGACTGCTGTCACACATTGTCCATAAAATCTCCAGTTTGCATGTAAATATTGCTGATAGCAAGAAATTGCAGTGCTGACCTTTTGATTGACACCTTACTTGAGCCAATAGGAGCTTTCATGTCCTCTCCACAGCGTAAATTAGCCAACAAGAGCCTGTGTTGAAAGTAAGGGCCTGCATTTCTTTTCGCTATATAGAGCCAGCCATTTAGTCTGATGACTGTACTTCTTATTGCCAGTGAAAGTGTTGACCTCAAGAAGTGTTTTTAAGCTGTTATTATGAACACAGACCTCTAAATGTTGTTTTAAGGGAAAAGACAGCCTTTTTTTAAAATCAATTTAGATTTCCATACATGTTTTTATACACAATAAGCTCCTAAGTAGATATTTCTGTCTGTGTTGATTAGTTTTTTTAACCTCTTTTTTGGAAAGCACGAGGACAAAACCTCAGAAAAATAAAGCGTAAAATGTTAACTTTCTGGGATATTGTTATCTACTTTGAATTTGGACTAGGTCAGGCGTTTTACTGTGCCCCCCTTGTGTTTTCCAGTTAATAAGTCCCAGTTACAGCCATCTGCAGCATCTGTTTTCAAGAAAATATTCCCGGAGATGAAAAAAACTTCTATTTCTCTGTGTTAAAACTTCTATTACTCAATGACAGTAACACTTACAGTGATTCTGACTCGGTGTTAACTTTCAAAAAAGACCATGCATGTACATGTACTAAAAATGGAACAAGAACAGTCTCAGTTTACTTTCGGTATGCCTTGAATAGGCATTAAATATCGAGGCAATGCCAAAATCCCAAGCACTATTTTTGTTTTGTGCATAGCTGTCCAAAAAAAGGCAAGACCTATTATTTTAAAGCAACAGAAAAATGACCCACAAGGGGCCTTTGTGAGATTCAAATTAATCATCTTTACTGTCAAGCACTCTTACAACATCCACAGCAGCAAAGAAGGAGCCTGCTACAAACACAGTGATTTTAGAATGCACAAAACACAAGAGTTTTGAAATAATGGCCACAGACAGTACTTGGTTTTAAATAACACATTGAAATCTTACTTGATTAAGCGCCACACACACTTATTGTACTCTCTATCTACACATGTGCATACAAACTTATATAGACAATTCAAGTTCTCCTGAGGTCTTGACTCTGGATGCACTTATGAAAACCGAGAGTCGTTTACATTGTAATCAAAATAATGTTTACATAAATGTCTGAGACAGTAAGTCATCAGAATGGGCCACTTGCCACCTCTACCAATGTACCTTGGATGAGCTAAATAATTGATTGCAGGTCTCAATTTGGAGAAAAGCTTATTTAAAATCCTCAAATTCTGTAGGTTTTTCCACACGACTGCAATGCAGGAATTAGGTGAAAGGTTTGTAGCTATTCAACTGTCATTTTTAATTTATCAGGACAGCAGCATCTTTTTGAAAACAAGTTCCCATACATTGCTGTTTTTGTTGGTATGTTAATTTGTTCAGTTTTCCCCTTTGGTATCCTTTGCTGTAATTGATAAGGGTGTTAAATGTAGTTAAAATCAAAAGAGAAAATACACTTAAGTGGCTGCATTACACAGCACTTCTATCTTCGTATTCACACACACACTGGTGGCAGCAAGCTACCACGCAGTGTCCCAGTCTGACCATCGGGAGCAATCCAGGGTTCAGTCTGTTGTCCAAGGACACTTTGACATATGGAGCTGGGGATTGTACCTCCAACCTTGTGATTAATAGACGACCCGCTCCGCCTCCCAAACCGCAGTTGCCCCAAGAAGATGTACACCTGACAGCCTGCCAAATATTTCCCTCTGCGGTGGATATAGTTTCACAGAGCTCCTTGAGTCATAATCCCCATTGTCATCATCATTATCAGTATACCTCACATGTTATACTGCCTTCATAATAAACATGCCCGCCCGCAGTAACTGGCAGATTTATTTGACTCAGCTTATTGTAAAAAATATGAAGCTTAACAACTATCACATGGTACAAATCCAGTGTGGAAGGCTTATCTACATTTCTGAATGCAGACGCTGTTTCTTGGGAATACTGCCACACACTTAAATCTCACATATACTTTTTTTTGTGTTATGGTTTTCTTCAATGCAATGTCCAAGTCTCCAGCTGTTCAGCATTATATCCCTATTCAGTCCAAGTTCCAGCCAGGCACAGTCTCCACTGGTGAGGACATAAAGAATGAATTATTGTGAGGATGCATGTCCGCTCAACACCACAGCCTGGACAGAAACCAGTCTGAGTAAAAAGCAGCAGAGATGGTGTTTAGCAGCCAGTGTGAAAGTGACTTTTTCATTTACTCTTCTTCTTTATTTGTACACATAAATAGCCAGACACCCATCGGCTTGATTAGAAGATTTTTTTAAATCTCTGTCCAACAACTGGTGTTGCTGTGATCAACTCTGATTAAAACCAGTAATGACTCATTGCTGGTCAATTACTCACTTAATAAACCAAGTTCTGGGATCTGAGTCAACGGAGAAACGTGCAGTATTAAGGAAGTCCAAATCATTTCAATTTGACGAAAATATTACAAACGACACATTGGCAGCGTGAGCAACATGATTCAAACTAACTGTGACCACATGAAATCTGTTTTGTGCACACAGAAGAAAGGCTCTTACAAGCTCACATTTTGAAACGTGACTGACCTCAAGCAAGCCCTGTCATGTATGTGGACTCTAAGCTCTTCAAAGGAAGGATGTGTGTGTGTGAATGTGTGTGTGTGTGCAGCAGGTGAGGACTGGTCCTAACTGAGCCCCACCCAGAACCTCTCTGCCCTCATAAAGAAGTACTTATACGGGTTAGATGTTCATGTTGAAAGAACACTTTTCAAGACAGACAGCCAAAACACACACAGACACACACACACACACACACACACACACACACACACACACACACACACACACACACACACACACACACACACACACAATGTAATTTCATGTAACTTTTCTGTAACACCTACCTGATTAAACAGCAAAAGTACAACAGGTAACAGTGAAAAGTGTATCCTGATTTTCATGTCCTCTAAACCTGTAAACTTGATTCATTCTTTGCTCTCTGGATATATTCTGCACGCCTATATGAAAAAAATGTAGAAAATGTCCTTATAAACTGCTCTACGTTTAGGAGAGGAAACATAAAATGCTTATAAATCTACTGAATCCAGCTGTGCCTTATTGTATGTGGCTGCTGCTGGATTGCTCCACCGTGGCATTCAGCCTAATGAATCTGCTATCCTGCTCTTCCCCCTACTGTACAATTAGGGGACTTCAGCCTACCAATGTATACATCATATACACTCAGGGCTGAAGTTTTAAGTAAATTGTCTTAAGGCGAAAGGCCCCAGGTGAAAACACCAATTTTGAGATTTGGGGCTGTTTTGCTTCCATAACATGTTTTCTTTCAGACTAGTGGAAAGGAAACATCCCAAATACACAGTCAGGTGTTTATTTGAGTTCAGATGTCTTTCCTGGAAATGTATGCAAATAATGCATACCTAATTAGGTATGCATTATTTGCATATTTAAAAAAATTAAAAAAACATCTCACTGTAGATAATAAACTGGGGAAGTTTCATGGTGATATCTATTAGTTAAATTTTTTACCTTATATACTTGTAGTATCTCATTTTTTGTCTAAAAATGTATGGAATTTTACAACACATATCTTTAAAGGCAATTTTCTTATTTATTTTTTTCCTCATACCCTGAGGTCATACCACTTTAGTGGCACTTAAATACATTGACCTTTCCAGTTTTATTCCTATGTATGGTTTTACAGAGGGGTTTACAGCCTCTATTAATCACAGCCTGACTGATACGACATTTTATTCCTAGAAACATAGCGGAAATTAATTTTTTGAAGGGTAACTGTTGACAGTATTTTCTAATTTATACAGTGGCACAGAGAGATATCCAAAATCTCCTTTTGACTCTAATATATCAACAAAATTAAGCAACTACACTGTAAGAAAAAAATCCGTAAAATAACGGATAATGTCTTGGCAGAAAATTACCAGTACATTTTCCATTAAATTTACGGACACTTCCTTCAACCCTATAATGGAAAATTCCGTAGATTTACAGTATATTCTCTGTGACATTCACGGACACTTCGGTTAATAATAAAACAGAAAATTCCGTAGATTTACAGTATATTTTCTGTGACATTCACGGACACTTCTGTTAATAATAAAACAGAAAATTCCGTAGATTTACAGTATATTCTCTGTGACATTCACGGACACTTCGGTTAATAATAAAACAGAAAATTCCGTAGATTTACAGTATATTTTCTGTGACATTCACGGACACTTCGGTTAATAATAAAACAGAAAATTCCGTAGATTTACAGTATATTTTCTGTGACATTCACGGACACTTCTGTTAATAATAAAACAAAAAATTCCGTAGATTTACAGTATACTCTCTGTCACATTCACGGACACTTCTGTTAATAATAAAACAGAAAATTCTGTCAAATTAAAGCATTTGTTGAGCATTTCTTCACCACTGAAAATTTTAATAATCAAATCTGTACCATGGGAAATTTCTTCAAAGCTGGAATGTAAAATTCTGTATAGCCACTTAGTAAACTACGTTTTCTTCCACTTGAAAACAATGCTGAAATTCAGTAATGACTGGTGTCCATCACCAGACCAGTGCAGTGTTCTAAAGTGATGAATAAATCGTTATGCAGCTAATACAACATGGACAAACAAATCCACCACAATACAAGCAAACTGAGCGTGTTTATTTTTTCTTGAAGAACTTTTGTCCTTTTGTAAACATTGTTGCAGAAAAGTGCAATTTTCCTTATGTAAACATTTTCTTAAAAGTCAAGTACATTCAATAGCATTGTTTACTTTAAACAATTAAAAACACTGACTAAAACACTGACATGACAACAATTCATTAAACAATGTTCAAATCAGGGATGCATTATAATATCAACACATCATCTGTATTAGCCGGTAAAGGCTTTAAAATTAAATTCTGCTGATATGGCAGGTCGAGATGACATGTGAACGTGTGCATTTTGAATAGCACTGTATTTTATGTTTGCATCTACCAGTGGGCCATCACAATAAGAAAAGGCAGTCTTGTTGTTGTCTGCACTTCAGCCAAAATGAGTTGAAAAACATTAGTATATTGGCAAAATACAATATCGTGCATCCCTTGCTTTGTATAAGGGTTTTTTTTTGTTTTGCTTTAAACAGCAACAAACAGTAAAACATGACAAAATAAAACATTGAAATGATGACGCATTCAATAATGAGTGCACCAAAAGGAGTCACAATACATTTTTAAATAAAGCTGCAACAATTAATCTATTAGTTGTCAACTATGAAATTAACCGCCAACCATTTCGATGGTCTATTAATTGCTTTAAGTAATTTTTTAAGAGAGAAAAAAGTCAAAGTTCTCTGACTCAGCTTCTAAAATGTATTTTCTAGTTTCTTTACTCTATGACAGTCCACTGAATATCTTTGTGGACAGAACAAGACATTAGAGGGCATCATAGTAGGCTTTGGGAAACACTACATTTAAATTTTCACTATTTTCTGACATTTCATAGACGAAACAACTAATTGATTAATTTAGAATATAATCAACACTGTCAACAATGAAAATAACCATTAGTTGCAACACTAATTTTAATCTTTGAAACAAGTGAAACTTTAAACATTTGAAACCATTTTCAAATACATGGCAAAAAAACAATGCAAGAAAAAAGATGTTTGTCACCATCAATACCAAACAATTCAATGTTATTGCCATTTCCTTTAACAGAACATTTAATGTTTTTTAAGTTGGGTTATTCA
The DNA here is from genome assembly GCA_019142605.1 of Cephalopholis sonnerati. NCBI lineage: Eukaryota > Metazoa > Chordata > Actinopteri > Perciformes > Serranidae > Cephalopholis > Cephalopholis sonnerati. Next base: position 22,091,624 of record JAGQAX010000017.1, on the reverse strand, counting down.
CCTCTTCTCCAAGCATGTAGCGAGAGGCAGGGCTCTGTGTGTGTGCGTGTGTGCGTGCGCTCCTGGTACCTCTCTCCATATGTCAGTGTTAGAAGGCTACCGAGTACAGCCTCCAGTTTTATTTTTCGTCTCCATGTTCGGTCCGACAACTTCCATTTTGAGCTTAGAAAAGCAGCTCAAATTCTCCATGGGTTTTCAAAGTTGTTCAGTTCATACAGGAACTTCAGCAGTCTTGGAGGAATATGTTGCTGCTTCGTTCCCTTTTTCTCAGCTTTGGACCCTCGTTCAGGATTTATTCCCAGGAGAACTCTTAAGAAAATGTAGAAGTGTATTTTAGCTACATCAGTAATGAAATGAATGAAACTGAATCACAAAGTAACATGCAGACCATGTTCAGATGGAAAAAATACTCATATACTCCAAGACTTTTAGAGTATGTTTTAGTATTTTTCCATTACAGTATTGAATTTACTCAAGATTTGAACGGTCTTTCCACCAACTTGACAACCAGCAAGGAACTTATTGGAACTGGAAGCTTCTTGCCAAAGTAAGTTGTTCAAATTCACAATTATGTAAACAATTGGATATGCCTATTCATATCAATGTGTAATACATAAACATAGTCTGAAACTGCTACAAAAAGAGCATGTATCATTATTCAACAAAATGGTAGAGGTAAAACGGTGAAAATATTCTAAATATAGTGTATAGTCCACTCATTTGGTCAGTCGCGTAATTTTGGCCAAAATTCAATTGGATGTACTACACGATTGAAGCTATTCACAACATGAAGCCAGAGCATTTTGTGCCTTCGATCATATAAATTAGTGTGTATAGTTTTTTTTCTCATTGTTGTGACTGCAGCTTTACTCTGGTAAGCGTTCCAGACATGAGGTAGGAAGTGTGAAACACAAGCACCCCCAAATCAAAAGCATATTTTTCCTCTAGCTGTATTGCAATTTCTTTAGTGCGAGAGATGTCTGCCTCCTCCCCAATATAATAAAATTAAACAGTAGTCAGCTTGTGGCGCTCAGAGGATCAAACAAGTAAATTTGAGAATCTCAGTCTCTTTACAGAAATCATGACATTGTTATTCAAGTTATTCCACAGACAGTTGTGCGTGTCATGTAAACACTATATTCTTACTTACAACTTTCTTTATGGTAGATTCTATCATAGAAAGAAAATAGTTCCTACATGAAACTGCTCAGCTTAGTGAGCACCACAAGCAGAGTGCCATTTAGTCCCATTATATTTAAGAAAAGGCAGACATGTCTATGACTAATATCTCCAAAACTCGGCAACTTACACTAAAACTATCGAGATGGATAAATAGCACAAATATGTATTTTTGATTTTAGGGTGAACTGTCCCTGATTCATTGGCTAGTGATGGAAAAAAATACTGGGTTTTGGTGGTATATAGGTATTACAGGATACCAGAGTATTAAGAAATCCTGACAGTATGATTTTCAATACTATCATAAATACAGACTAAGGGTGCAACTGAAAATTAAATGAAACTTAAATGACTTGATTTACTCACATCACAAAGATATTCAGTTCACTGTCAGAGAGGAGTAAAGAAACCAGGAAATATTCACATCGAAGAAGCTGAAATCAGAGAATTTTGACGTTTCTTTTCCTTAAAAAGTAAACAAATGAATTAATTGAAAATATATAATGTAGTATATGAAAAATAATTGACAATTTATTTAACTGATTAATCATTGCAGCTCTAATACAGGCACCCCTCTTTCTACTAAACTTATAAGAGATGCTGTGCTATAGTGTGCAGCACCCACCACCAGGGGTCAGTCTCTGCGCTGCAGCACCGCTGTGCTGAAAAAACTTGGCATATGGGATAAAAAGCTTAAGGACTAACAAGCAAAAAATAAGGAAAATGCCTCTGCCCCTGTTTGGAAGTATTTTGGATTAGTCCTAATGATAAAGGTAAGCTAACAATCACTGCTGACCACTGATTGGTCAGACTGGCATGGCGTTAAGGGGGGCAGTAAAGTTGTCGATCTGGCAGTAAACGTACAGCAATTTTGATAAATTGATAAATGGGTTTGAGTACTTTTTAAGGAAAAAATGTCAACGCACTGGCAAGCTCAGTCATGTGAGCCTGAGCTTGCCAGTGCAATTATGACTTACATTATATTTCATCCTGAGGAAAGCAAGATTCAAGTGTCCAATTTAATAAACAACAACACAACAAAATGTTCTATACACAGCATTTCAAACATTATGTGTTGCTTACCTTTGTATGAATTCCAGGGTAAGTGACATCTCCTTTGGGTATTTTATGTTTAAGACATAAAACAAGGAGAAAGTGAAGCTCAGGGCCACAACAGGAGAGTTGATGTGGTCATTAACAACTTCCTGATCCACAGCAATCTTGAATCGCCCATCACCTTAAACATGTAAGATATTACAAAAAGAAAAATATTGCATGTCAACTTCAGAAAGCACTCCAAATATAGTTGTTCTTCCATACTCACGGGTATTCTGCAACAAACTATTTTTCCCTTGATATTTTGTTTTCTCTGACTCAAAAATTGACATATATTTAAATATTTTATCTCCACCAAACTACACATTGTATCATTTCAAATCAAACTACAAGTGAACAACTATCACAAGTTAGCTGGCCAGAAAGCATGTTAATATGATACAAAAAACTACAAACCCATGATAAGGATGCAGGGGGTGCTTGGGATGCTCAGTCCAGCAGCAGCTGAGTCCTGTTGTTGGAAAATAAAACATCAAATAAACACTATGAATGTCATGAACAATGTTTCAAGGCGAGAGAGACAGAGGGCACCAGCAGTGCAAAATGGGTTAAAAAAAAAAAAAAAAAACTTTAAAAACTTATCCTGTTGTGCTATATGTAAAAATGCAAAAACTAGCCAACAACCCACATATAAAGAGCATTAAAAAATCTTATAGTGAATGGAAAATAGTCAATTTTTACTTACCTCATTTTGGTAGAAAAGGTGACCAGGATTTTCCTTGAAGAATTTCGAGATGCCAGAGATCAGCTGCACTGGATCGTCACGTGGTTGTAACATTATTCCTTTGGTGTCCAGGAAATCTTTGATGCTCTTTCCTTTTCTTGACAATTCATCTGCCATCTTTGTGTGAACCGGAAAGCCGAGGAGGGTACAAGTGTGATCAAACAGGTGAACAGCTTCAAAAAGGAAGGGCCACTCTTCTAGCACTGTGTTTACAGTGCTTCCTTTGTTGATAGTTGCACGTTGAATGCAGTATGTTTCAGCCATTAATTTTCGAATGCGTGACTCCTGAAGATGATTGGTGTTGAAGGCACTTTTCAGTTCATCTTGTTTAGATTCTAGTTCTGCTTCACCCTCAACAGGAGGCTGCCACTCAACACATCCATAACGATCTGAATGTGTGGACTTTTTCCTTGTTGTATCTTCCTCTTCTGCTGGCCTCTTTGCTGAGCTCATGGTTAACGGCCTCCGAACATTTTCAACTCTGTTTTCTAGCTGTATAAGGAGAGCATCATATCCTGTTCCAATGACTTTAGTTCCATTGAGTTCTCTGTCTTGGAAAGAGCAGGGATATTGCTCTACAATCTGCTTGGCAATCTCCCGCAGCTTTGCTCTTCCAGGCCGTACACGCTCTTTACTGAGCAAATCGTCGATAACTACGCGAATCAGTTCTCTTCTTTCTTTTGGCTTTGGTCTTTTCTTTTCACTCAAGGCAAGCATGAGGTTTGGGGGCATTTTGTGCCACGGTACAGCATATGCCTCACGGGATGGGGAATACTCCATGGGACCAGGTGTCGGAGATTGTGTTTGGGGTAGATGGATGTTCTGTGGCAGAGTTGTCGGAGCAGGGCCATGTACACCTTGTGACTCTGTGGATGACATACACAACCAAAATTTTAACAACATAACCAATCTTACTTTTAAAAGGCATAATCCAGTTTTTAAGTGGGGTTGTATGGTACCTCTACATAGTCAGTGTATTACCTACAGTAGATGGTGGTTGATGGCCTCTAGTTTGGAAAAGCAGTAGGAGTACCGGTGTAGGAAACTAAGTTATGTACTGCTGTGGACAGGGTCAGCAGCAAAACAAATTATAGCCACCATAACACATCAATATCAATTTAATTGTGCACTATATTTAGAGTATTTTCCGTTTTTCCCTGTTGTCAGATAGCCCTTTCAGACAGGAAACCAGCATCATATAAGTTGAATATTGCTTTCTCCAAAACAACCAGAATCCTTTGACAAACCAGTAACTTTATGTCACAGAACACAGGAGTTGCTGGTTTACCACTGCCTCAATCTGTTAGTTTGTTTGCGTTACTGTGTGACTTCTGTGAATCTGAACTAACTCTTTAAAACAAGTCACACAATAACAAACTAACAGATCGAGGCAGCGGTCGACCAGCAAGTCTTGTGCTCTGTGAGGTAAAATTAGTGATTTTGTCAAAGGATTCTAGAGAGGGTGATATTTGATGTATTTGAATGGAGGGTTCCTGTCGGAAAAGTCTGTGTGACAGCATAGCAATGGTTAGCTTCCTACACTGGTACTCCTGCTGCTTCTCCAAACTGTCCCTTTTAAATGATAACAATCCAAGCCATGATATGTGTAAATGCACATCACAGCTTGCTATGATAGAATTTACATATACCAAGACTTGAGCCAGATTTGTTTTCTTATAATAATAAAAATATATTACAAAAAAAATTAAAATAAAATACACTGTAACAAAGTACTGACTGTGTCAAATTTTGAGCAGGCTAATAAATATTTGACACATATAACCATGGTAATCCATTATTATAAGATACACAGTACAGTGCTGAATGATAAGGATTATAAATCTAAAAACTTACCAGCACTGAAAGCTTGAATTAATCTTCTACACTGGATGGGTGGAAGAATTCCATCGACGTCCTCTGTCTTGACAAAGTTAAGGTCATCTACACTGTTTACTCCAATCACCTCCAGTCTATCCATGAGTGAGTCCATCAGATCATTACTGAGCGATGGCATAGCTTTCCGCACTAATTCTTTCACAAGCTCCATAGTGGCATATGCTTAAGTGGGATGAGTAACCTTGCACTTCTGTGGTAAAAAGAAAGTGGAACATAATCATTAAGCTCATCAAGATTTTTGCAAATGAGCTTATCAGAACTTTTTTTTTCGATTTCATAGACTCCAAGCTCAGGCACCCAGCTGGCATTTTTTTCCCGCAGCAATAGTAGGACAGTTGTTTCACTTTTGATCACAATGCTTGCTATTTGCCCTAACTGTAGCTGTCTTTTGGTATAGCTCAGTGAGACAAGCATGCCATTTGCATATGATGTGCCTCTGACTCGCACTTTGTCTGTGACAACTGAGTTACGAGAATTAAGGCCAAAGTCCACAACTGCTGCCCTTATGCTACCATCATAGAGCTCTGGATAAAAGCTGGTGGAGTCTGACACCTGAACCTGTGGGCTAAATAAACTGCCGTGACTCTGATAGGCCTGGAACAACTGATGTCTCTCGGCAAGTGACTTCGTAACATTTCTGAAGTTTTTACTCGACCTGATGCATCTTTTGAAATAGCTATGCTTACTCTCAAAGCGCATGGTCCAAGTATGTATGAGTGGACCAAACTGCAAACTCAAGTCAGCATAGTGAAGCAGATAGTGGTGTTTTGGTCTGAGATTTACATGTGGGAATAACTCTTTCCTCATTTCCACATACTCTTCAATCAGTACCTTCATGTAAGCAATCTGTGACTCTGAAAGGCTAGGTGCACAGACAAATTCAACTAACTCTCTCAGAAGAAGTACCAGCTGCCATACAGCATTGTCAGCATCTTCAATTCTGTCATGCACTAGAATAGGCAAGAACCTCAACAGCCACCTGTTTTGGGCTGCATGGCCTCCAAGCTTTGTTCCCTTGCTGGGAATAGCATTTGGCTTGTTGGTGCTTTCACCAGGAAATGATTTGAGTCTGTCATTCAGGAATTCGTAACTGAACCACTTTTTCGTTTTAATTAAAAACTGCAAACACATCGCTAAGTCATAGTCAACAACACCCTCAAAGATGTCATGAGCTAGACAGGGCGGCAGTCCAGGCTGACACACATGGAAATGGGACAGTTTGTTGAAAACACTGTTGCATTTAATGCCCTGGTGCATGGTCACTTCAGGGTGACTCTCCAAAAACTGCACAGACTCACTGTAGCCTGCAGGATCTCTTTGAGTCGCAACTGTGAGTGCATTAGACTGAAATGCATCTTTGGAGACAAGGCAGTATCTACAGAAATGCTCAGCAAAGCTGAAATTTTCTGTGAACCCTCCAATTGTGTGGGAGCCCAGGTTATCTCCCATGATGCATGCAACGGTACCTGTACATATCTTGCCTTCAAAAGATATGCCCTTCACCTCCAGCTCACACAGGTCTGACACAAGCTTACTGAAAACCTTATCCACTCCAAAATATTTACAGTCTTTCTCTAAACAGACCAAGACCAACTGAATCTGATCAACAGTTGATCTGTGGTGTGGACAGAAATTTCCCAGCGTGAAGTAGACAGCTAAAACTTTGTGCTTTTGCTTGGCAGATCCAAGAGGATTAGCCACCTCAAAAGCATCTTGGAAAAGCATCACCTTTAAAGAATCTGGGTCTGAGGCAAACATGGCATTAGAGCCAATGACATGCCCATCAGTGAAATCACGGAGTGTGCCATCTTCAACAAGAGGGGGGGTAAAACTCTGCTGAGCTGCACTTCCCTCTTTTAGCATCGATTTGAGGCTTTCCAGCACTGGAATGTAATGATAATGCCTTTTCTGCCCTCTCTCATTGTACCCAAGTGTTACTTCAACAGGCTGAATGTAGTTAAAGTGATTTTTGTAATATTGCAGCCTTCGATGATGGGTAGTTAAAGGACCATTTGCATGTAAGGCACTGTGCATAGGACTCTGCTCATATGCACTCTTCCCGACACTTGTTAATGTTTCTGTTGGAACGCCATACTGTGCAAGTTCTCGAGACAGAACATCAATTGTGTACTCCTGTTGAATATCCTGAAGGGTTTTCATTTCATTTGCTATTTCTGTAATTGTAGAGGCTGGGACTAAATACTTTGCCTGCAAACCCAAGTAAAACAAAGCTAAATTCTCTGTGTAGGAATCTTGCACGTCATCACTCTCAACATCCTTACCTTGGTCTGCATCAATCCCATAATTTACTTCAGGTACATCCTCACTTTGGCCTGCATCAATGACATCGTTTCCTTGAGGTACATTCTCTGTAACATGTGCCTCATCTGTCAAAGACTGTTCTTCAACTTCACATAGATGAACAGGTGCTATCTGGGTGACATTCCACCCTCTGTGATATCTGGAAATATGAGATGAAAAGGATGTTTTTATGTTAAATGTCTTAACACATCTATCAAAGGGACAAGTTATAGTCAGACCCTCTTGTATGTGGTCACTCAAGTGAGACACAAGCCCTTTAACATCTGCATATTCTCTGCTGCAAAAGTTTGATGAACAGTTCAACGGCACAGACACACTTCGATAACAAGTTTGTCTGGTCCTTGTGTCTGGGTGTGTTCGTGACATATGAACAGCAAAGCAGTTGAATGAGGAAAATCGCCTTCCACAATCTTTATGGCCACAAACAAAAAATACATTGTTAACATGTCTGTGTGATCTACAGTGCTTAAGGTATTCAGTCACTGAGATGCATTTAAATTCACAAACATTACAAGTCAACATAGTGGTAAGACGGCTTTATACCGTCTTTGCATCAAAATTAGTGCATGTATGAACGTTTTCTAAAATGCAGGCAAACCTCCTAAAATGGGTGAGTGACCCTTTTCCCACTGTCGGTACACGTTTCTCCTTTTTTCCCCTGATGTGCTCCGAGACTCAGCTCATGTGTGTGTGCAGGAGAGCAGAGAAAGATGTTTTGAAGTCTGTGTTCAGCTCTCAGTATTTTTGTAGCTTCTAATTGAATCGCTGTGCTTTGAAGTGTAGTTTCTCTCCTGTGTTGCTCTTTCTGCTTTAAGATGTCTGCTTATTTACTGTCTCATTTCAGCTTTCAGCTGCAGAAGAGTCGTGTTAAGTTAGTGCTAATGAAAACGCAACATTTCCTGATTTTACTGCTTCATAATAAAAGCTTTTAGAAGTCAAAATAACGAGGGGCTTTTATTGTGAAGATTTAACAGGAAGTAAACTGTTTCTCCGCTGTTCAGATACTTGACTACAGATGAGCACTTCAGGTAAACACACACCGTTAAGCGGGTGTAACTTAGGCTGTGCTGAGCTGAGCTGCAGCACCGAGTCAAAGACAGTTAAAATAAGCAGCACATGTATGGAAAGAAATAACATAAGAGGTGAAGATAGCGTGCCCACCCCGCTAGACTGGCGTGATAATGGATTAGCATGATTTGTGTTCCGTCTCACACACACACACACACCTGAGCTGACTGGGCTAACAACTGAGCTAACGCTAGACCAGCAGCTGTCAATACCAGCCCCACCTGGCTTAGCCGTTTCAACTTCAAATTCAACACACGGACACTATCGTGTCAGCACCACAGCCATTGTTGAGGGCATTAAACGGATATATGCACACCAGCAATGAATTTAGTATAGGCAACCACAGCTACTCAAAGTCAACAACACCACATCACAGAGGCTAAAACTGATTAGCATGATAGCCTACCTCTGCCTGGCGTCCACTACACTGTAAAATAAGCACCAGAGTCCCCTAACAAGCCCACATTCATCTCATACTTATCTTAATTTAACTAGTAGTAGCCCGCCATGTCGCTAAATAGCGGTAGCTTATTGCCGAAGAATGGGCTAACGTTAGCCGCCGGTTAGCGACATGACGGGACCACTATCTGCTTCACCGGGAACTATACAACGTAAAATTAGATTCGTTTAGTTTTTTGTTTGTGGTTTTTTTTACCACGGTCGTGTGACAAAGGTTACTCCATCCCGAAATCCTCTCACGAAGCTTAGTCCGACCGAAGTGGGTAATGGTCGCCACTCTTTTCAGTTTCCGCGCCAAGCGGAGGTCCTTGTTCCCATAATGCAATGCGCGCTTCAAAATACGGAAGAAACACCTGTAAAACATCATTACGGAAAATTCCTTCACACTATCACAGTACATTGTGCCGTATTTTTACGGACTTTTCTTACAGTGTAGCTTTATCCAGTATTCAAATTTTTGTTCTGGAAATGTATGTAAATCTGCAGTAATTAAGTTAAACCTAAAATTAAGAAAACCTTTACTACAAAAAAAATTGTCCTAATGTAAGTAATCACTTGGGGATGTTTTATGGTGACATCTGTTAAACATTTTACCCTACTCACCTTGGGTGTCTCCCCCTTTAGTCAGGTATTTTCATTTTCATTTAAATATGCCAAAACTGAGACACCCTCTAACATTCAGCATAATATCGTTTCGACCTTGTGCAACAAACTCAAATGGACATATTGGACACATTTTGAATAACAAAACTATTCTTTGCCTTGACTGAACAAATGGTAACACATTGTAACAATGAAAATTACTGCTCTCACCTTTATTGTATTCCACCTTCCCTTCGTCACTTCTTTCTTTAATTAGTTTTTACATAATTTATTTTATTTATTGCCCTCGTTCAGATAGTTCCCTTTGAGCCAACGTTATCAATGTAACGTAGGCATAGCATACTGCTATATTAGTGACGTGTTGGATAAACAAAACTTGCAACGGCTGCTTTTATTTTTACATTTTAGAGCTGATTAAGGTGCAGAATCAGTTTCATTTAGTTATACATCCTGCAATTGTTTGTAATATCTGAATTGTTTATGCAGTTGTCACAAGCTGAGTGGTCTTATGCGGTAATAGCCATACAGTTGACTTGGTTAACGTAATACAGGGTCACCAGTCCAATTAGTCTGTAATTATTTGCACACTGATCATTATTTCTGATAGCCAGGCTATAAACTCAAAGAATTACCTTTGGCAGTCTGTTTATGGTCAGGGGTGAATCCAGATAGTATGTCAAATATACAAACAAAAGAGTATTTAAACAGACCCAAGGGGAAACAACATAAATACCACTGGAAGCGCCTTGCTTTCAAAAATTGAAAGTATCGATGAAAGCTGTTGATGCAGTATTGAAGGTACGAAGCAAAGGTGTGGCTGTAACAAAACATGCATTGCATTATGAATACATTCAAATAGGTTGGTATTCATGTGCATTGCCCTTCCTCAGGCAAGCTCCCTGGTGTTCTGAATTTCAATTGCTTTCATCGTATGTTAAGGTCAAACATGAAAAGATTATTCTGCTATGGCCCTGGGCAGTAAATAAACTGCAGGGCCCCTGTTAACCCCTTTCCCCCCGCCCTCTGTGCAACGTCTATAGGTCTATTTTATCTATGCTAGAAAAGTCATAGCACCAGATTTGTTGTGTGGCAATATTATTAAAAACAATTATTTTAGGATGATGCAACATATAAGTTGTTGAGTGACAAAGGCTTTGGGACTGTTTTGACATACAGACCCTCTTTTAAACAGGGCCTGAAGATTGGGCAATAAAGCAGGACTTATTCCTCTAATGTCAGCTGATATTGCGCAGTAGTGGTCCAGATTCCCAAACAAAATTTAAATTAAATTAGCTTAAACTGGTTGACAACAGTCAATTTGAAGCTTTTGTACTGTTTATTTACTTCCATGTTTGTCTTTTATTTAACAAACTGAACATCAAATTTCATTTATAATTCATAATTTAAAATCAGGACATATTATTTAAAAAAGTGCAAATGCTCTGTGAGAAAAAGGCCAGCATGTGTTTTTCCCAGAGAGACAGTGAGCAGAAACTTGTCTCCATTTCTCAGATGTGCATCAAGCGCCAGTTGTGAAGTAGGCGCCTAGTGTGGCTCCGCCCACTGCTGCCCAAACCGGAAGTTTAGCTGTTGTTGTCACACTGGAAGAAAATGGCTGCTGCTCCGACTTTTTTTCAATGAAGACACTGATATTTCAATTTCATTTCGTTTTCTTGCATTGGAGCTACAGTCGACCGCTATGCAACCTAGAAGGCAAGTCCATCCTGCTCGTTGAGATTGACGTCGCTGTGTCGGTTTGTGTCTCAGACGACGTAACATCATTAGCGTAGCTGGTAACTTACAGCTTGCCCACTAGGAACGGGCTAGCATGCTAACGTTAGCCATGTTAGCCTCAACGGTCAGGCATCAACGAGCTTGTTGCTATTCAGCCACTCTGTTGACTGGGCTCACAGTCGTGAGAGTTTACTAACCTGAGCTGAGCCGTTTTATCGACTCTGAGACATACTGGGCGTTTATTTACTTTGCTGGAGCATTTAAAGTACGCAAAGGATGAAACAACTAAGATGAAACAGTTTCGCACGTCTGTCTTCTTAGCTGTTTGTGTGTGGCATCTGACTGAGTGCCAGCCAGGCTATTTGGCATCTGTACTGTTTTAATAAGCCGCCAGCCACACTGAGTCTATCTGTGTTATTATTGCTATTATCTGCGTTTGTTTGACCGTGCTGCGTGCAATACGTCTTCTGTGTTGCTGTGCAGGGTGTGAATGGTCACTTTAGGAAGGTGACAGTGTGGGGTAGAAAGGACAGCATCGTCTACCGTCACTCGCCTTGCAGCTGGCGGTGGACCACAATGGTAAGTTTCATCTCTTTTAGGTCACTTATATTTATATGTCCAGGTGACATCAGCAGTGATGTTTTAGTCTAGAGAATGCATCCAACCAGAAACCTTCACCAGGACTTGCACAGCTTGTTCTACCTAGTTAGCTATTTCAACTGTGGCTGATCTGTGTCATTTTACTCCTGTTTTCTCAAAGCAACAAGTTTTGGAATATGCATTGGATCGAGCCGAGGTAAAAAAAACATTATTTGATTCTTGTGTGTTTGCATATTTGTAGAAAGATAAAAGAATAGAGCACAAATCCCTGTGCTCCCATTACATGCACTATAAACTATGCACCTTAGTCAGACACCATCTGTCCTTTTATTGATTAATGCAATGTGTTATCTGTTTTTCAGTACGTTGTTGAAAGTGCTCGACAACGACCAGCCAAAAGAAGAGTTTCATCCAGCGGGAGGAAGAGTTTGTATCAGAAGCTCTATGAGCTGTACATAGAGGAATGTGAGAAAGAGCCAGAGTTAAAGGTTTGTGTTGTGCAACTTGACTCATGCTTATGACTAGTTAATTATGGACATGCATTAGCCCTTGTTCATTCCAATCTCTGGGGAATGAGTGGGGGAAAATGGGATTTTCAGGACATTAAAGTGTGCCGATAATAATTTCTAAACATGCGTGCACAGCTCTGTCAGTTGTATGAAAGTGTTTCAAGCGCAGTTTTATTTATGTAGCACCAAATCATAACCAAAGTCATCCCAAGGCACTTTTCATATCGACATAGCCTAGAGTTATTTACATCAATAGTAACAATATTAAGTTCACAACCACTAAATGATTATAGGTCATTATTTTTGCTGTTTAATAATTTGCTTCTAAATATCAAAGTAGGCCATCTTATTTGTACATTAGCAATTGCATGTCATCTATTTAATTTTATAAGACAAAACAATGTCCTTGTCTGTTAAGGTTTCTTTTGAAAAGCTTATGAAACCACTACTTAACAGCTCTAACTCAAGGTTAATGTGGATGGAAAGCAATGATAACACAATTTTCTCACATAGATTTGCTATGGTTATAATATGTGTGAGATTTTTGTTGCTAACATGGAGGATTTGTCTCTTATGTGTGTTTATTTTTTGTTATCCTTGTGAAGAATTTGAGGAGAAATGTGAATCTACTGGAGAAGCTGGTGTCTCAGGAGTCCATATCATGTCTGGTGGTCAACTTGTACCCTGGGAATGAAGGCTATTCTTTAATGCTCAGGGGCAAAAATGGATCTGGTAAGAGAAGAGAGTTAGCCCATCCAGTTGTGTCTTCCCGATGTGTAACCACAGCTGTCTCATCTGTAACATTCATGTTTGTGTGTCGCTTTCTAGATTCTGAAACCATCCGTCTGCCATATGAAGAAGGAGAACTCCTGGAGTACCTAGATGCTGAGGAGCTGCCACCTATTCTGGTGGATCTGTTGGAGAAATCGCAGGTGTGTATGCAGTTATATACCTTTACAAATGTTATGTATATGCATGTGCATAAATTATTTTGTAGATTTTGAAATGTTTTCCACTGCATGAACGGTAGACTTAAGTTCAGAATTCAAATGTGAAAATTCAGACATGCCATTATATTGAGGTGGAAATTTTGTCTTCAGGCATATGCTTATATTGTTGCATTGTAAGTGTGTGGCCTTTGCATTCCCCTTTTGTAAACATCTGTCGTTACTTGACATCATCAAGAGATTTACACTCACTATAATTTCGCCTTCAAAGACAGTCCATTGACTGTCTAACAGATACAGACGATTACCTAACATGTTGTATACTAGCTTGCAACAGGTATGCTCCTCTGATGTAATCAAGAGAACATAATTAAATCAGGAAAGCTCAAGAAAGCTACAATTGATTTCTCATCATCTTGTCCTGTATTCAGTGTTCTGGGCACAAACTCTGAGCTCTGAGCCTAAGGGTGCACCTTCTCTATAGAGGATAAACTCTCGTGCATGAAGCTATTCAGTCTTGTTTGCTGACCCCCAAGCAGGTGGCTAAAAATTGCCATGGCAATATTTATGTCTTAAATGTATAAAGAGACCAGATTAATTATTTATATTTTAGAATAGTTTCTTTTCATTTGTTTCTTAGTGATTTTTATACCATCTGTTGGTTGACATCCTCCATGTGCAATTTGTCTCAGGTGAATATCTTCCACTGTGGCTGTGTAATAGTAGAGGTGAGAGACTACAGGCAGTCTGGTAATACCAAGATGCCGACCTATCAGAGCAGACACATCCTGCTGCGGCCAACCATGCAGGTAAACCAGCAGAATACATGGGAATCCTCTTTTACATAGGCCAAAACAAACTGTAAAACAGATGCTCTAATACAGTTTTTTATGACCTGGAATGAGTGAAAATGTAATTAATTCATTAACCTTTAACATAGAAATGATGAGTTGTTTATGTCTGAATTTTTGCCCTGCAGACTCTGATCTGTGATGTTCATGCCATGACCAGTGACCACCACAAGTGGACACAGGTAAAGCGTCATGTTTACTATATCAGTGAGAAATAAAACAATAAATCCTGCCTCATTTACTTGCGCATAATTGTAGGAAAGCCCCCCTTGTGTGTCATGAGTTCTTTAAAAAATACTTAAACCCAATAATCATTTGTATATCAGTTGCTCACCCTGTGTTATGTTGAATTCATGAAGAAAACCTTGTTTTTTTGCATGCTTCCAGTGAACAAAGAATTCTACAACTGAGAAAATCCTGCAAAACAATAGTGAAATATTCATTTATAAACTCTCACACAATTCCTGCAGTATAATCCACGTCTCATTTATCCATTTGTATGCTCAGAACTTTCCAAACAGACAGCCATTCTGATGGGAAGCTGAACTGAAAGTGAAACTTATCTCTGCTATCTTCAATACCAGACTTCACTGATAAAAACAGTAATTTTACTCCACTGAACATGGTAGCTGCTGGTCTACCACTGCCTCGATCAATAGTTTGTTTGTGTTGTTGTGTGACTGTGCTGAATCTGAACCAACCCTTTAAAACACCAAAGTCATACAATAACACAAACAACTTAACTGACTGAAGTAGCAGTAGACCAGCAGCTCCCATGTTCAGGAAGGTAAAATTACAGTTTTTTTCCATGGAGTTTGGCTTCAAAGAGAGCATAGATAGGTTTCACTTATAGCTCAGCTTGCTGTCAAAGGTGCTGTCTGTTTGAGAAGTACCGAGCAATATGACAGGATAAATGAGATTTGGATTATACTACATGAGTTGTGTGAGAGTCTGTAAACAGATGTTTTGATACAGTTTTGCTGTTGTTAATTTTGGACCCCTCTGATTACAATTCATAGAGAATTTTCTTTGGATTCTCTGTTAAGAGAGGGATACAAGAAAAACAAGTTTTTTCTTTGCAAATGTAATTTAACACTGGTTGATATGCAAATTGTCATTTGGGGGTTGAAGTATTCTTGTAAGCATCAGGACATTGCACAGGTGTTTTCTGTAGCGTCTGTTTGTCTCTGCTTTAGGATGACAAACTACAGCTGGAGAGTCAGTTGATTTTGGCCACAGCTGAACCTCTGTGCCTGGACCCCTCCATTTCTGTCACCTGCACAGCCAACCGGCTGCTCTACAACAAACAGAAAATGAACACTCGCTCCATGAAACGGTACTGAATACACTCACACACTCTTCAGCTCACTTTTAAATCAGTTGAGGGAAAAAAAATGCTCATTTATGAATGTTTTTCTTTTTGAAATGGAGGACATGAAAATAAAAGCTCTGTGACAGTGAAAAGAAAAAGTCAGTGAATGAAGCAAAAGCCTTGATCATCGTTTGCATCGTAGGTGTTTCAAGAGGCACTCTCGAGCTGCACTGAACAGGCAGCAGGAGCTTTCCCATCTGCCCATGCCACCACAGCTACGACTCTATGACTACCTGCAGAGGAGGAAGGAGAGGAAACCTGCTCCTGTCATCGACCTGAAGATCTCAAAGATTGGAAACGTAAGTAGTCAACATGCCCACGATTTGACAAGCATGTATACATGGTGCACATACACAGATAAGATAAAATGGACTTTCTCTGTTAACTGTTTGGTGGGTCTTCTTCGTCCACCCACCCGCCTATCATGACACTTATCACATAGAAGTGAAACTTGAGGAAATGTTGCTTCCTGCGATTAATGTGTTCAGACAAGTTAAGACATATTCTGATTTCCTCAAGGAAGTCCCTAAAATAATAGCCAAAAACAAGCTTGTGTTTCAGTTCTGCTCCTTTTCTGTTTATTGTTTACTGCTGCTGAGAAAAATCTGTTAACTTACTTCATCACAGGTCAGTGCATTTTGTCACAGTGCTCTCTCTCGTTTGTTTTTACTCATACATCTTTTTGTTTTCCTCTGCGGCTGTCGCCCTGGCTTCTCGGCTGTCATCACTTTGCAGTGTGTTGACATGTGGAAGCAGAGCAGCTGCCAACTAACTGTACCGAAGGAAATTGATGTAAGTAGCTCCACAGTCCTCTATAGCACTGTCACTTACACACTTGAGCCAACACTACTTAAAACCCACTCAAGTCATAGTTTGGCAGTGATAATGTAGGGCATAACAAACCACATGGGTTTGTCGGTGTGTTTTCTAGGTGGAAAAGTATGCTGTGGTCGAGAAATCTCTGCAGTTGGAAGACTCTCAGCCCACTACTGTGATCTGGCCCGCTGAGGTAAGTGTTACAGCAGCATTAACACTCTTTGAGGCTACAGGTCAATGCCCCCTCCCCAGCATCACCACCACCACCACACACTGCATTATTACCACACAGCCTCTTGTTTTTGTACTCAAAAAGGCTTTTGTTTAGTATAAACAATGAGAAAAGTGTAGATGGCTCCCAAGTGGGTGCAGAACTTTAAACAGATTCCTTTTTGATGGACAATAAAACAGCCACAAAACTGCAGTAAATGTGGAACAGTTCTGAATTTCACACATGCTTCTGCTATTCTGGAAAAAGGCCATACTGGACTGCAAAAAGGCTGTGTCAGGGACATTGTTTCAGTCCATAAAATCTGCTGGTCTCATTCTTTATATATATCCAACATACTTCATCCCTTATGTCAGTCAGTGAGATAAAGAATAATATTTTCGGGAGGCTGGGCCCTAACACAGGCAGTGCTAGGTTCAGGCAAGGTCATAAAAACTGTTGCTAAAATGAAGAGAATTCTTGTGATGTTCACCTTTCTCTTTGCAGTTACAGTTTACTCCTGCTTTTCTTTTCTCTCTTTCCTCTGCTTTTTGTCTTAAAACTGTCTTTAATGTTATTCTTTACACAGGAAGTTGTAGATGACTACACATTTGAGTGTGAGGTTGGGGGCCAACCCCAGAGGACCAAGGTGTCTATCTTCCAGTCGATGGGAGACCCGCTGGTGTATGGGAAGATCTACTGTGCTAAAGAACCAAAAGCAGAGGAGGACAGCACGGACCTGAAGCTCATACATCCCCCGTAAGGACAGTCTATGAGACAAATGCTAGCCGGACGTTGCCAAAACAAATTGCAACCTCTTAGTTTACTTTCAATTTACAAGAGGCATTAGCGAGTTATCAACATGCGGCGTTGCGCTGAGCAGCCAGTGACCACGCCCAAGTTTTACCAGCACATGGTAGAACATTAGGCTGGGACATGGGGAAAAAATAATACCTGAGGGGCAGACAAATGTAAAAGACTTCAGCATACAGAGATTAGCTGGTGTAATATGAGTTACTATATTTAACGTTTGTCAAATCCTGTCGGACGTATAGCAAATGCATCTTTCTTCTCAAGAAAAGCTTTGAAGTTGTTCTTCTTTTGAGAATATACTGTCCGCTTTGTACAATACTGAAGCAAGAAATCAGAAAGTTCCGGATCAGCTGCAGCCTTCTTGGTTGTTTCTGAAAAAGCCCTCAGCAGCGCTGCTCTTTACGGTCCTCGTGTCAAGCATGCCACATATTAGATACGCCATTATGATTGGCCCCGCACGTCTCAGGCTGCTGAAAATCTGTCCTAAGCAGAGCGAGACCAGACGCATCTGCCAGAGCAACTCAAACATAAGCTCGCAGATTTGTGTGGTTCCCAGGCAAGACAAATTCAGCATACAAGACTGAGTTTGAAATGCCACTTTGAACTCACTCGTCTTTGTCTCTTTTGTCTCATTTACAGCTTCCTCATAGGCTCGAAGATAGATGCAGACCGGTGAGTCACAGTTTGCTTATGCTGAGAAGATAATCCTGTCAGATACACAGTTTTTAGTGACATGCTGTTGGAGAGCCTGGTATACATTTTGTGTTCTGTTATGTGTTTTAGGTTTCTTACTCAGTACAAAGGAGTGTATGAAAGAGATGTAAAGTGTCAGGTCAAGATGTCCCATAACTCAGGCAACGTGGGACAGGGGCCTCCCTCCCCCAGCAAAGATGAGGTAAGTGCTGCCTTGTGTAGATGTAGGAAAAGTTTAAGGGTCAGGTTTGTGTAATTCACTCTTCCTTTTGAATAGAGTTTAAAAGGAAATGACACTTCAACTGATTCAGCTAATAGGAGTTTTGTCTTTCTTTATTTATCTTTTTTGTTTTTAAAGAAAGAAAGTAGAGAATTGTTTTAAAATGATTGTATTTTTTAAGTATATTGAGCCTTATGAGCACTCTGACTTAAGGATTGACTGTGCTGTTGTGATTTGCAATCAACGTTGGTGAAAAATGACTTCCATGTTTCTGTTGTGATGCACTGTGGCTAACTACCTGGTTTAAATGTCATCGTCAGGGTGATGGTATTTCTCCACTTGTCCAGACGTCTGTTTTGGGAAAAGGGGTGAAGCACCGACCCCCTCCCATCAAACTGCCTTCAGGATCAGGCAGCAGCTCCTCAGGTACGTCTGATACTTATGACAAAGATGAAGCACTACTGTGGTGGTTCTTCATGATTCCTATTAGCATTGTGGCAGAAAATAGATACAGAGGAAACGGAAAAAAATTGATTAATAATGTCATTAGTGCAAAATAAACTCTCCCTGTTGCTGCCTGTGGTACTCTTTTCACCCCGGCAAATATGCCAAAATTGAAAGAACCAAATTCACACCCTCTCTCGTGGGATTATCTGAAAGCAATTTTGGAAATTGCAGAAAATCGAAAAAAACAAAGTAGCCAAGACAGCTTGGTGGAAAAAGGGTGCAACCAAACCTTAAATGGCAACATAAAAACCCTCTGGGCTGCATCAAACTTCCTAGTTTGATTAAGTCTAGCAGCACAGAAGTTTCAGTGGTGGATTTTTCCTTTCATGGCTAGCCCTGAGACTGCTGGGTAATACTGAGGTTAAGTGTTACAGGGGAAGCATTGATCCTGCAACACTGCTAAACATGGTAAGGGTCAAACTGAGGGGTCAGCTGTATATATTGTCTATTGTTTGTTTTTCAGTGGATGTGGAGCAAAGAAACTAACTTAGAAAAGACTATAAAGCTTTTAAATAAGAAGTTATACAGTCATAGGATTATAAAGTTATTTTCCACATGGGAGACTGTGTAAATTTGCCTCCCAGCCAGGATGGATCAAGATCTTTTCAACACTCCCTGTTTGTGATTATTAAAAAGGTGCAATAAATATCTCAACTTGTCTTTTTTCATCAGGTAATCCATATAGTTCACAAACCACCAGTGGTCTACTCAAGTGTCCTACGCCCCCTCCAGCCAAAAGCCAGTCTCTGAACAGGAAGCACTCCATGGAGCTGAGCCAGGTGGGCCTGCTGTCGCCCGCCTCCCTCTCCCCCATGGGCTCCACACAGAGTGAGTACAGCTGAGTCTGACTAACTGCTGGGCTGCTTGCTATCATCAGTTGCAGTTGTTAGAATGACTCTTACTGGAATGTCTTACATCAGCTCCTCTCAGGCGTCCCAAGTTTTCCAGACCTGGAATCTTTTTTTTTTTTTGTTTCGACAAATTATGAAAAATGAACTTGACAAGGTTCCAGGTCTCAAGAAATATGGAAGCACACGAAAAAGTATAAAACCACAGGGACGTATCCGATACTTGACAAGCACACGGAATATTGCATCAGTACAGGCACTATAGTTTTATGCATTCTGACTAAAACCAGCTGCTATGCAAATTGCCAGATAAAAAAAGAGGTGACATTTTGACATGAAGGGGCCTCATGATTTAAATTTAACTCTTAAGGTGTTATTTAGGGAGATTAGCTTCTATTTAGTCATGTAACCATTTGAACTGTTTAAAAAATGAATCATCTAATAAAGCACTGAATTGACAGAATACATTTTTTTTGTGGTCATTAGCTCCCTGTGTATGCTCCTCCTTACAAACTCAATTGGTATAATCTAATGAAAAGTACCCCTCTTTCTCCTTGTCTAATTTGACCCACTTTCCCCACTTACAGGATCGGGGACCCCCAAGCCATCCACCCCCACACCCACCAACACGCCATGCTCCACCCCACACCCCACCGACGTCCTCTCCGCGCCTCTCTCTGTGACCCCTACCCCTTCAGACCCTCCCATGGTTCAGAGCCAGTCGCAGCCCGCCCTCCTCACACCCTTCGCCCAGCAGCAACTGGCTTTGAGCCAGCCGCTGCCTGTCATGACCATTCCCCTGCCCACCATGGGTACGTCCATCACCACGGGAACCACCTCGTCGCAGGTCATGGCCAACCCAGCAGGGCTCAATTTCATCAACGTGGTCAGCTCTGTCTGGTAGGAAAATGAACAGTTTCTGATGCCTCTCTGTCACTTGCCAGTCACTGTCACTTTTCATGATGATCCTGTACTGTGTGTGTAGCAGTCCTCAGACCTTGATGAGTGGCTCCAACCCCATGCTCGGTCCAGGCCTTAACCTGAGTGGGATCTTGCCACCTGGAGGGCTGATGCCTACCATGCAGTCAGCAGCACAGACTGGTAAGAGATTTCGGTGCCGTGTCCCTTTAAGTATTACTACAGTAACATCTGTTATGAGCTGTCAGTCTCCATATAGCAGGGTGGAGCTGACCCTCCAAATGAGCTCCCTGTGTTCTTTTGCATCCAACCAGCTGACATGTCTGTATGCATACTAGTGAGTCCCAGATTCAGGGATGCTGACCCTGTCCTCACTGTAGAGGGGGAAACTCTAGGACCCCATTTCAACAAACCAAACCCTACAGCACAATGTGCAGGAAGAAATGAGGATTTACTGTTGTGCTCAAGGACATTTTAAGAGGGTTTAAAACACATTGGCTGCTTTAGGAATCAAACAAGGGACTTTGTACGTAGGCAGTCTTTATTCTTTTAAACTGAAAACCAAGGACTGTATATAAAAATGAACAGTGCATCTCCATTTCCTCCCACTGTACAAAAATGAAGCCACAATATCCTGGATATGGCTGCCACCATCTTGTGTTGGTGATTTGGAGCCAGACTCTGATCTCTGTGGTATCAAGATCCCGCCCATACCCCTGTTTTACCAATCGCAAGCAGCGAAACTCCCTTTTTATAGCATCAAATAACTATTTATAACCAAACTTATTAGAAAAATCCACACTTTAACATACATCAGCATGATAAGAACTACCTAAAATGACAGAAACTATCGTTGGGAAATTTTTATTTTGCCTGTACTTTGGTTTTTTAGTTCGGCCCATGTCCCATGCTAACTTAGATGGGGTGGGGTTTATGACCTGTACTGTAGCCAGCCACCAGGGGGCTTAATTTTTGGGACGCTGTCATTTCGTCCATCTTTGTTATACAGTCTATGCTGGAAACAGACAACTTTTTAACCCCCCACCCCTTAACTTTTCTAGGTGTTATTATCATTGTCACAAAGACAACCAAATCACTTTTAATTTTACCCAGAGCTTAGCAACTAAAACAGTCAGCCCAGCTTTTTTTTTTAAGGAAAAATCTTCCAGAAAATCACATTGCATAAGGGGAAATATTGAAAGAAACCTTAGAAGAAGTAATTCAAAGATAGATACACCTTCCGTGACTGGTTGGGTGTGCAACAGGAGTCATACATGTGAAAAAGACATTTACAGAAAACGAACAGAAAGTTGTACTTGTAAATGGAAACACGAGCTTTACAACGTACAGTAAAATCCAATACTAATTTTTGTCCAAGTCCAGTAAAAGAAGCCCACTGTGTTGAGAGATAAATTAATATAGTAAGGGAAAATCTGTTTTTTTGTACTGTTTTGTCTGGTGAACGTAACTCTGATTTACGTTTCAGGGAGTCCTTTTGGCCTGAACAGCAGTGCTGGATTGAGACCACTGAACCTACTGCAGGTACCAGTCAGTCTGTAACACTGTTTGTAGCATGCACTGAGTATTTGTTTGACATAGCAACTTTCCCGATCCTTTACCTCTTGTTACCACACCTGGAATAGTGATGAGCTGTGTGTGTGTGTGAATCAACCGCACAGCTCAGTTTTCTCCTCTGTTCCTGCACCTCACTGCATATGCCATGCAGTGAGCACACTTTATTATGTTGTTCTAGTTCAGATATTCTGATAGTGGTAATGGTGTAGTTACCCTGTGTTGTTTGATTGCTTTGTTAATTCTCCCGTTTCCCTCTGCTCTTGTCCCTTGGTTTGCTTACATGTGCATCATTCCTTTCCCTCTGCCTCTCCCCTCTCCATCTCCAACCCTTCCTTCGTTGCCTGTAACTCCCCCACTTTTTGTGCCTTGGTGTGTGTGTGTCTTTATGTTATACGTCTCCAGATCCCCACTGGTCCTCTCATCTTTAACTCTCTGCAGCAGCAGCAACTGTCTCAGTTCTCCCCACAGCAGAGTCAGTCAGCCACCTCCAGCCCTCAACAGCAGGGGGAGACGGTGAGACACACAGTTACATTTGCATCCAATTACACACACACACAGTCAAAAGAACCAAATTAATTTTAACAATGGAATATTGAAGATTGTGTTAGATTAATTCTGGAATTGAAAAATTTAAGTTATAATTAATAATGTTAATGCTAGAAAGATTTATAGTGTCCATGTTCTCACATATCTAAACTGGGTACCACACTATATCATGTCAAACTAGAAACTTTGCCATGAAATGTCCAGAGAGTTAGGAGTTCACAAAAGCAAAGCAGTTCATTTCACACAGAAATCAAAGTATAAGTAATTACTAAGTCCTGTGTTTTCCCGTTTGTCAGCAAAACTCAGCAGCCTGTCTGGGTTAGGGAGTTGATGAATAAGCCAAGGACCTTTTGAACCAAAGTCAGTCAACAGGCATTAGAGAGTTCATAAAACTTAGCTATATGGAAGAGTGGCCAAGTCCAAAAGGAAGCTACTCCTAATAAAAAGCAGAGAGCAGAGGAAGGATGTTTGAGCCAATAGAACCATGACCAAAGTGTATTGATCAGTCCGACTTAAGAACAACAATTTGATGTTGCTTGGATGACCCAGACAAAGCCCAGACGTTAGTCATAATGGAAAATCTGTCCAATGACCTCATGACAGCTGTCGAGACGCTTCTCATCACACAGGAGCAAGTTTGAACCAATCAGCACAGAATAATGGGAGAAAAGCCCAGAATCCAGCAGTGCTGAGGTGATATTGACATATGCAAGAAAATGCTTCAGTAGAAGCTGTAACCACAGCCAGAACACCTCATAACCACCTAATGACTGGTTGTTCTGGACCCTCAGGAGAACTTGCAAAATCAGTATCATCTTTTAAAATATGGGTTTGATAGTGTTATTTGTCTTTTCCTTTTTTTTAAACAACAGTTTCTTGCTTTGTGAGGTATTTTTCAAAATTTGAGTTCAGAAAGTTAATGATGTGCTCAGAAGGTAGGTTCTTGAAAGAAAAGGGTTGAAATCTTCGAACATGTCAAAAACTAAAAAACATGCTTATCTATATAAGAGCAGGCGCAATGTGGAAGTTATAATTTAAAGCTTTTTATTATAACATTTTAATTATAACACGAACTTGTGCATGTGCCTTAAAGAGATGGTTCAGATTTTTGAAGTGTGGTTATATTAGGTACTTAACTATAGCCAGTATGTTAGCTACAGTAGATGGTGGTCAGCACACCCCCGTTTTGGAGAAGCAGACAGGAGTACCGCCACAAAAGCTAAGGAATCTACTGCTGTGAACAGAGACAGCTGCAAAATATATATTTGAGCCTCCTAAAAAAAAGTCAGTGTCACTTAAAGCTTATGCTATTTAAAATGTTTTCACCGCTTTATCTTACTGGCAGACAGCCCTTTCTAATAGGTAACTGAGGCTGTTAAATCTATCCATGCTCTCATCAAAGCCACCAGACTCCATTGACAAAACAAGCAGTTTCACCTTGCTGAACACAGGAGCTGCTGGTCTGCTGCTGCCTCAATCAGTTAGTTTGTTTGTGTGATTTTGGTGAATCTGAACTAACTTTAAAACACCAAAGTCACACAATAACACAAAGAAACTAAATAATCAAGGCAGCTGTACTCCAGCAATTCCGTGTTCATAAAGGCAACATTACTGTTTTTGTCAAAGGAGTCTGACTTTGAAGAGTATATATAACGGCTTCAGTCCCCCGTCAGAAGGGGCTGTCTGACGGCAAGGTAAAGCAATGAAAATATTCTATTTGTAGCATACACTTAAACCTAAATTTATTTATCTAAAACCCTGTCAGCAAGTGAAAAACCTTGGAGTTATCTTTGGTTTGAATCTTACTTTTGAACCACATATTAGAAGTATAACCAAAACTGGATTTTATCATTTTAAGAACATTGCCAAAGTGCGACCATTTCTCTCCCAAGCCAACACAGAGACACTGATGCATGCTTTTATCACCTGCAGAATTGATTACTGAAGCACTTTGTGTTGCATTGTGTTTGTTTGAAAAGTGCTTCATAGATAAAGTTTGATTGATTGATATTGTGTGTAATGAGCTCACCATGCTTTGTTACCTTGGGCTGTCTTTGCAGGGTGACCAGGGGTCAGATCAAAGTTTAGGAAACCAGCAAACAGCGGTCATCAACCTGGGAGTCGGAGGCTTCATGTCTCCACAGGCAGCAGGTACGACCCGCAGACACACACACAGACACACGAATACACAATAAAAACACTCCAGTTCCTCTAAAACATTTCTTTGTCCAGTCCATTAGCCTGTTTCAAAACAGACACCATGACACTAACTAGTACTAATATAAGATTTACTAATGTATTCATTATTGTAATAATTACTGTACATTAGGATTCATAGTCTGTAACTAAACGTGATCATTTGACTAAAGTTAGCCATTGTTCCTCTCAGTGGAGCATGTAACAACTGACAGGAGAGACTCAACTTCCCCTTCTTCTCTGCTACATTCTCTTTTTTTATTTTTTCTCTGTTGTTTTTTTGCCCCCACCCTTATTTCTTTCCCTCCTGGACTGTCCTCCTGTCCTCCTTCTCCACTTGCCCTGCTCACTCACACCTTTCCGGCTCACCCCATCTATGCTATTTACCCATAACCCACTTAAAAATGTCCATGCACATGGTCGTTTACCTGTGCTATTGGCCCCCTTGCAATGTTCCCTCTTTTTGTCTTCTCTTTCTTTCATTTCACCTCTTGTGTGTGGCCGTGCATCACTGAAACTGCAACCCCCTCTTCTTCACCCCCCTCAAACTCATCCCTCTTTTGCTTGTATGTGCATTTTCTCTCTTCATACTGTACTCCATTCCTTCTTCTGTTTCTCTCCCTCTTGCCGTCAAATCCTTCCCTCTGGGGTTCCCTTTCTCCCTCCTCCCCCCCCTTAGTGCTGTCCCAGTTGGGCTGTGGGCTGGACGGGTCTGGGCCCCCGCTGCCTTCTCCAAGGCTTCAGCAGCAGCACCAGCCACAGATCCAAGTAATACAGCAACTTTAACATCTATATACACAAATACATGTTTTTAAGAACACTGAGACTAGATTCATCAGCCTACACTCCATGCCTTTATTAAGCAGGCAGGTGTTTGTTGCTCTGCACTATAAGCTGTCAGGAAATGAGGCCAGTTACCTTTATGCTCTGCATCAGAGTTTAAAAAAAAAAAGACAAGTATTTCTTAATCTTTCTTTACACATACGTTTTTATTTTCATCAGACCTGGGTAACATTTATAAGGATTTTAAAAAACACATTGCAAAAAATGGTCACAGAATAAAAATAGATGTACCAAGCTAAATTTTAAGGATTTGGCATAACAAGACTAACAAATTTTATTCTAAATATTTACTATTTTCTTAAAGGTCCAGTGTGTGTTTAGGAGCATCTGTGGGCAGACATGGTATATAATATTCATAACTGTGTTTTTATTAGTTTCTAGTTTCTAGTTGAAAATAAGAATCGTTGTTTTTGTTACCTTAGAAGTCGCGTTTATATCTACATAGGGAGCAGGTCCTCTTCCACGGAGTCTGCCTTGTTGTTTCTACAGTGGCCCAGAATGGACAAACCAAACACTGGCTGTAGACATGCACTTTCACTTTTTCGCATCAGCCACTAAGCTGCAGCTATTAGTCGATAAATTGATTTGTCAATCGACAGAAAAATTATTGCCAACGACTGTGGCTCAGAGGTAGAGCAGTTCAATCTCCAGCTCCTCCAGTCTGCATGTCGAAGTATTACTGGGCAAGATACTGAACCCCAAATTGCCCCCGATGGCTGTTCCATTGGTGTGTGAGTGCATATGAATGGTTACTGGGTAGGTGGTGGCACCATGTATGGTAGCCTTGGCCACTAGTGTGTGACTGTGTGTGTGATTGTGTGAATGTAACATAGTGTAAAAAGTGGTTTGAGTGGGCATAAGACTAGATAAGCAATATACTAGTGCAGTCCGACTACCATATTTTGATAATCGATCAATCATTTAAGTAATTTTTTATGCAAAAATGGCAGAAAATGCTGTTTTCAGCCTCTCAAATATGGAGATTTTCTCCTTTCCTCTATTTTATATCATAAAAAACAGGATATTTTTGGGTTTTGGACTGACAAAACAAGACTTTTAGAGACATTACCTTGGACCTAGAGAACCAGAGACGGACATTTTTTACCCTCGTCTAACATTTTATAGACCAAATGATTAATAGATTCATCAAGAAAATAATCAGCAGTTTAATCCAAAATGAAGTTGCAGCCCTGTAGGCCACCGTAGTTCCACACACA
Organism: Cephalopholis sonnerati; assembly: GCA_019142605.1. Classification (NCBI taxonomy): domain Eukaryota; kingdom Metazoa; phylum Chordata; class Actinopteri; order Perciformes; family Serranidae; genus Cephalopholis; species Cephalopholis sonnerati. Next base: position 22,064,844 of record JAGQAX010000017.1, on the reverse strand, counting down.
CTGGACCTTTAATTTTTAGTTGTTTTATAGTGTAAAAAAATCAACAATAAATAGATTCTATGCTGTTTTATTTATTGTTATTTCTAATAAAAGATTATAGGTCAAACAGAACCACCCCAGGTCTGATTTCCATCCAGATTTCTCTGTTGTAGATCCACATCATTCACTCCATCTTGTGTTGTATGTTTGGTTAATATGTTTTTTTGGCAAAGACCACAGCAGTCCCAGTTCTCCCAGCAACCCACACACCAGAGCTTGTGGCACTTCCAACGGCAGCAACTAACAGCGTGTTGAACTGGGAGGCATGTTCTTACAAAGCATTTAGTGACAGGATCTGAAATATTGTCACTGGTGGTACACACTGTTGAAATGTTGCTGACTGCATCATGACAGGTTAGAGATGATAGGCTGTGAAGCATGAATCATAAGGTGTTTAAAGATGTTTTTTTTTTTTTGCCCAGTTGAAGTTGCTGACTTACTCTGAGCAGAGAGCACGGTTGCTGAGCTGCATGTCTGTTTTTTGCCAGGACCACAGGCAATAATGTGTGTCTTCAGAACGCCACTGGTGCTGCTTGACTGTATCCTGCCTCACTCCCCAACACACCCCACCTTGTCCCAAATCTGTATCTCTTCTTTCTTCTCCCTTCCCCTTTGCAACCCATTAACCACTCTTCTGTGTTTCTCCGCACACTCCTCTTGTTTGTCGTACCAGGCTTTAGTCCAGCTTCACTAACCCAAGCCACTGACGGACGTTTTATGGCACAAAGCATTCTGCTGGTAATCTAAGATATAATTTAATGCCAGTTGCGGTGAGGGAGTCTGCTCAACACTGGTGCCAGTGACTGTATTTTAACCATGCAGCAGATGCTTACACAAACCTTAGATCTACTGACAGAAACGTGCATTGTGTTACTATTAGTAACATACTGAAATCTCCTCTTCTTTCCTCTGCACTGGTACAGTTGCAATTCTTGCAGCACCAAATGCAGCAGCAGCAAATGGCTATGGGAGCAGCAGCTCCGCAGGGGGGAGCGCCACGGCAACATACCGCCAGCCAACCAAGAAGTAAGAGGAAGAGGAGCATGCCACAGCCCCTCCCTAAATCATGACAGACTAAAATCACACTAAAACCTTCCCCAGCTACACGAGGACGTGAATGATCCATACTGTGCTCTTTGTCTGCCTCACTGTGGAGACTGCAGACAAAAAAAGACTTTTTTTGTCCTTTCTGTGTCTTTTTCTAGCTGACAAATTTGTATGTAATGGTTGTCAGAGGTTTTGGAGAACCAAAACTGTGTCCACCATAGAGGATGGGGTTTTTAGAACAGGGAGCCCTACGCTTAAAGAACCTTAGTCATATTTTTTGAGATGAAACAGAATAAGATGGTTCTCGTAGGTAGCGGGCTTTCACAATAACACATCGCCCCTTCAGGAAGACTTTTCTCTATGGGGGCCGTGGGACTGAAAGGATTATGAATGCACATTCTCAGAGGATTCCTCGTGAGCCTGCCTGATCCTCCTGCCTCTGCTTGGTTGAACCCGGTAGAAACTGCCCTTTAAGCACGGATCCCAGTGAGCTTATTGACACCAAATCCTCCATATAACCATTACATGTGAAAATGCAAATCTGATCTTGGAGTAGTGCCTGGGGGCAGCTCTCTACCTCTCAGTCTGTTGGAAGTCTTTCTTCTGTTAGCCATCCAGGCACAGGGCTCAACCGAGGACTTAAGATGAACATGCAAAGACGGTGTACCTGCTTTTGTACAGCACATTTTGAAAAAGGCATTTCCTTTTAATTAGTTCAGGAGCCATGAGCGTATTCTTACGAGACATCAAGTGTGTGTGTGAGACATTTCTGGACACTGAGAAATAATTTTTTAAGCAGTCTTTGTCAGCAGTTTTATTGTTATTAAAAAAAAGAATATATATTGACAGTGGAAAATACAGCTTTTAGATAAAAAGCGTTGTCTGAGGCTCTTCATTGCGATGTCTTAACACTTTGTATGACTTTATCGATGAGTTTCTGGATCTCTCTCTGTCGCGCTGTTGCTCTGCTGATACACTCCTGCAGCTTCTCTGCCGACAGTGACGTCCCACCTGAGCCAGAGGGAAATATTGTTAGCAGCGTTTGTTTGTTTGTTTACATCCAACCTCAGTTTAGTTTATATTGGTTTTGATACCCATGTACTGCACAGCAGGGTGTCAGTGGCTCCTTAAAAACTCTTAAATGTCAGATGATACTGATTTTGCAAATGTCAGTTTTATAAATATTAGGCTTTCAAAGTCCTAATTTTTAATTTTAGAAGTCTTAATTGCCAAAAACACTTAATTTAGTTAACATTTTTATATGTTAAATCTTGAAACCTACAACTGAACCTAACACTGTCTGATTACTTTATACTTGTGCTTACCTGTTGGCAAAATGTAGATTACCCTGATTCACTCTTAGAGCCATATTCCTACGTAAAACCTACATCTGGGACAACATATATACTTGTTTTATATTTACCTGCTATGCTTGAATAATCAAAAGATTTTTTATCCAAAAATCAGTCTTAAATTTGTTAAAAATTATCTTATTAAGGTCTTAAGAAGCTTTAAATTGAAGTGTCTAATGCCTGCAGACATCCTGCAGGAGCTGCATTCATGCACTGTTTGTCAGATTTCAGCTGTAACTGGGATGCAGTCTTTATATTTCCAGTGAAAGGACTTAAAATTTGAGCAGTACAGTTAAACCCTGTCTCACTTAGCTACCTCCCAAACTCTCAGAAATTGATTTGTAATCTTTATATTCTCAAACAAACAAAAAAACTACAGGGTAGATCGGCTTCCTCAGGCCTGCATTTTAACAACGGGGAGCTCCTGCTGAGTTTTTACTTTGTGTATAAACAACAAATTGGATTCACACTGAGAACAAGCTGCACATGGAGAACCCAAATCATTACAGACTGTGTTTCTGACCTGGTTTGTGTACGACGCAGAGTCGATCCTCTTCATCAGTCACCACAGTGAGGTGAGCGGTCGACAGACTCTCCTCCTCAGCTGTGGGGTCTACGATCAGTATGGAGCTGTAGAAGGAGCAGACCAGGATTACAAAACACAGAATACAGTTGTTTTTTTTTTAATCCTGGCTAGACAAAGTGAAAATGTTTCGCTTACTCATCGAAGACACAAAAAGAGGCGCCAACTGGATGTTTGTGAATATGCAGCCCACGTCTTTTTTCTAAATTTACTTGTGGTGCGCTGGTCTCTGTGTTGATGGTGACTTCTGGGAGCTGTGCTGTGGAGAGAACAGATACTGTTAAGATACTTTAAAAACTATATAGGAGGGCAAGGCCATAAAAAGTGGATAGCTGTGTACATGGGCCTGAGTATGTGCTGGAATAATACTGCAAAGACAGACTGAGATTTATAATGATTGTAAACAAACTACTACATAAACAGGGAAACACTTAAAAACTTTTTTTTCCAGTCACAGTAACTGTGAGCTCTGTTGCTACCAGTTTGTTTACAGTACGTACTGTTCTTCAGGGCAGCCAGCAGGGCAATAATACAAGCATCCAACACATTCCCATCATGGTCGAGACACATCATGTCACAGTAGAGCACCCAGCAGAGCTACAACCAGAATCAGCACAATCAGAACAAACACCAAACACATACAGCAGTCTGACATCACCAGTCAGTGTGCAAGGATTTACCTTTCCCCTGTCGATGCACAAGTCCTCTGTTTGGATCACCTCAGAGCTGCAACACACATATAATGAGAGAATTAACAGACATCTGATGGTGCTGTGAAATGAAAAGAAAAGTGTGTGTTAAAGTCTATCACACCTCTCGATTACTTCGGCGATGAACTGGCTGGCAGCCTGCGCCTGCTCTCCTGGTGGACCCGGTCGAAACCGAGAGGAACACAGCGGCGGCAGGTCCACATTGGGCACTGACAAGAATGGTAAGAGTTCTGCAGTCAGTGTTTGTTTGTTTGTTTGGATCCTCTTTGGTTTACCTTCCTTTAAATCAACACTTGACACCTTCACACTGTACTTACCTATGTATCCTTTACCAGGTGCCTCTACTAAAGGGTTTGCCAGCTCCTGGGGATCAAGAACACGAGATGAGTGAGCATTTGGGTTATCTGTTTGTGATTCATTATAATAAAGTGTTTTAGGGTGCTTTAGGTGCAGAGTTCGTTTGGTCTGGTGTGAAAGCTTCAATCGTCCCTGGTGCAGAGCAAACAACCGCACCGAGATCACTTGAAAAGGTGGGTATTTTCCCTGATTGAAAAGCTGTTAAAACTGTCGTGATTGTATCCAACACAGTGTACTTTGTTTGTTCATTAGGTCGATTAAAAAGTGTGTGACAGTGATCCCACAGCATTAAGCCCCAAATTGTTACTGTACAAGACGCCTCCTTTTCATCCTGCCTCTATGTCAGACATTATTCATAACATGCCATTGATTTGCAGTCTAATAGGCTTCTAGTAATGCTTACAATGAGCACTTTGTGAAACCAAAGAACATAAATATAAACACATTAGAAACATTGAAGTGTACACTGAAACTGTCCAATCAACAAGTCACCTGCCAGACGGTAGAACTTCAGGTTTACTCCGCTTAATTTGTTTGCAAAAAGTCAGTGTGAACCAACAGGAACCAAACCAAAACTCTGGTGCAGACCAAATGAACCCAACTACAGGTGTGAGAGCACCCTAACTCCTGCGTTCATGGTCACTTACCGCCTTGATGCCACAGATGACTGTGGTGTTCCCGACCTTCACCAGGGCTGAGCCATCTGCAGTGGATATGGACCCTGAACAGAGCAGTCAGAGCATATCATCACATGTAACAGGTAATTCATACTGCAAATATGAACCAACACTGTGTCTCACCTATGTTTAGTGTTGTGGTTCTGAATTCTAACAGCTCCCGTCCATCAGGTCGACAGTTTTCTTTCTGAAAAGTGCAAATATAACACAGCAATAATCAGTCTGCAGGACAAACTCATGTAAACTCTGGACTGAATGTGGACAGTTGTTTTGTTTTCATCACTGACCAGGAAGCTCCTGTGGTACTCCAGAGGCTCTGCAGTCCTGGACGTGCAAAGAAGGAAGCAAGAGGTGAGTGGATATGAGCTTACAGACACAGAAACTGTTATAAACACACTTATATCAGCAGTGACAGATCTGCTTATTCGCCTGTGATTCAGATTGCAGTTATATGACGGGTAACTGTTACAGACTCCTGTGATCACATCAGAGACATGAACGCCTTATTAAACTGTCTTATGACTGCTTCTGTCGTGTATGAGCTAACTATTCAGCAGTCAGACATATGAACAAGGTTAAACTTATGTTAACAAGAGCAGGACACGACTCTTTATCAGGTCTGAATGAAGTGCGGTTAATGTTGTTTCCTAAAAGCAGCCAATGATCACATGTGATCAGACACTACTGATAAGTCAATTCAAAAACTCAGAGTAAAACATGTAAAAATGTTACTTTAGGTATAATCGCAACACTCTTATCAGTCTTACTTGAAACCAGCCGCCATGATGTTTTGATTAACCACGTGGGTTTGGTGAGCGCACTACGGTAGCCGGGAGGTGAAGTGCGGAAGTTGTGTCTTCCGGTCGAGTTTACTACGACGAAATAACATTTAAAACGATATAATATTTGTTTTTAGGTTTATCGGTTGTGTTACAGTGACCTGAAGTCTGTAGTTATAAATATTTAGAGGCATCATTTTTTTTCCCTAACAGTCGGTAGAGGTAATAATAATAATAATTATAATCATAAACTTTATTTGTATTGCCATTTTAAAACAAAGTGCTTTATGAGACAAATAAAATAGTATACACCATCAAAATAAAAACAGTACTAAAATACTGAACATAGGCTAAGACCTAAGATCAGATTGTGTGATAAAAATAACAACAACAACAAAAAAATAGAATTAATAAAAGAACGATAGAAACTAGACACAACAGATTTACTGTAAAAAAAAAAATTAAAAATTAAAAAAAAATGTTTTCAGGACTGGTTGGAAAATGCAATGTCTTCTCCTTCAGTATTCCTTTGGGTGAACTCTCTGGTGTTTTAAAACATTGCAGACAAAATAACTGTCAATTTAAATTTAGGCTTTACAGTGTGTAAAAATGAATGTCATAATCATTCTGTTTAAAGTCCATCGAATAAAGTATATTGCTGACCATTTGATTCCTCTCATAGTTTAATTTAAAATGTCCTTACTGGGTGTTGTGGGGTTTATGCATTATTGGAGTAATGCATCCCCTGTAATTTCATCTGAGGTTAGTATTAATGTAAATCCCACTTAGGACACAGATAAATGGAGATGTGTTATTATTTTTTGTTGGGGTGAAATCACGGAATTGTGGGACACTGTTTGAAACCACCTAAAGCTCTGAATACTACCTTCAGTGTTACTCTATTAATATCATAATAATCTTTATTTATAAAGCACTTTTTAAAACACTTATAAAGTGCTTTACATGCCAATAATTAAAACAGACAAGCCATGAAAACAACAACTTTTTAAAGAATTAATAAATCACTTAGGTACATGAAAACATAGGGAAAAAAAGACACTTTAAATGAACTTAAAACTGAAGTAAAATCAGGGAAGCCTCTCCAGTAAAAGTACGTTTTAAGAAGGGACTTAAAAGAGATCACTGACTGGATCGACCTCATTTCCTCAGGCAGATCATTTCAGAGCCTCGGGGCCCTGACAGCAAACACTCTGCCCCCTTAGTTTTCAGTCTCTGGAGCAAACAAAAGACCTCTATTATAAAACTGTTTTAAGACATACAGGGAGCCAGAGTAAAGAGGCTAAAACTGGAGTGATGTGATCATCACTGAATATGGTGTTCCTGCAGTTCCACTCCTGCCCACTAGATGTCCCTGTGTGTGCTGTCTCCGCGCTGCTCGGTGCTCTCTTGTCTCTAACTGATGATGTGTCGAGAAAATGCTGTCACTTCCGCGTCGCAGCTGTGTACATATGTGATTGGAAGTAGAGCCTACTGAACTGCCCACAGAGTAATGGAGATATAAGGGCTCTAATTTAGCGCTTCCACCGTCTAAACAATCTCGTAAGCTTGTATTTTCTTGTATGTCCTGGGAAGGCAGAGGACCAGCTACAAGACACGAAGAAAGAAAGGAGAAAACAAGCTAGCTCTGTAGCTAGCCACTCTGAGTGGTGGTCTGCCAGTGCTGCAGGCTAACTTATGGAAAATGGATTTCCTCTGTGAAATAGTTCAAGCCTTGGTCGCATTGGCAGCTCTAGGTTTCATTGTGGTAAGTGGTCATTATTTTGAGTTCATATTGTGTCTTCAGAAATGTGTTGTATGTTATTTTAGCAAATGTTTGAATCTGTAAAGTGAAGCACAAGCTGTTTCACCCCCGGATTGACAGATGACACTCATCACTTGACATTCATCCTGTATGTTCCCCTGATTTTATGATACTTTACTTTCTGTCTGTGTTTAATTATAAACACTAAAATATAGCTGGCAATGTTAGAAAGTCATGACTTGTTTTAAATGCTCCAAAACAGCAGCAACAATAGACCACTTAAATCTGGAAAATCCTTATAAGTAGTAAAATACAGCATGTGTAAACTAATGAAAAAGAGATTAACATTTGATTTAACTCGATTCTATACTACAGCAACATGTATATCACAAACCTGTCCAAAAAAAGAAAACTACAATTCAAAAACACAGTTCAATACAACATATGTTACAGACATGAAAAGACTATAAATAAAAAAAAACAAACAATAAATAGCATGAATAAAAAAAGGTGCAAGGCAGTGGTTTTCAAACTTTTTGTGCCCAAGGCACACCAAAGGGCACGCCTGTGTTTGTATTGGTGCACAATAGCCTCTATAACATATGCTATTACTCTTATCATGACATAAATGTTTGTTTTTATTTACTAATATGAAATAACAGTAGACAGCCAACTATAACTCATGAAATATTTATTAACAAAATGAATCAATTCTTTATAAACCTTTTAAAATAACACCAAAGCACCAATAACCCATCCATGTAAACAGGAAATAATTTAAGATAATGTGACGTGTCACACACTTTTAATTGCCTCACACAAATGGCGACAAGTATGTTCCCTGCCTAGGTGTTTTAGTTAAATTAAAATAAATTATTTTTTCAGCTACAGTTTGCCTCTTTATCAGGAAATATGTGTGCACAACATACTGATACCGTTAATGAAAAAGTAATTCACAACTTTTTGTACAGGCCCAGTAGAATATTGCAATAATAATGTGTGGGTGTCACAAAATCTCCCAGCACACCTGGATTTTGTCATCATGGCACACCAGTGTGCTGCAGCACACCATTCGAGAACCACTGGTTCAAGGCATAAAGTTAAAGCATGTCACAGGATTAAAACATTCAAAGTTGATAAGATTTATCTCTGGTCTGCCTCAAATATCTTTACAAAGACTGTACTTCTGCTACATTACAGATTTTAGTCGACGTTCCAACATGCAGATTTAGTTATCATAGATATTACACATTATACAGATGTTCTTAAATATTACAAACAATAACACATCTCTTGTCTATTTATTTTGTTAAAAAAAAAAAAAAACATTTTTTTACACAATACTCTGAAAGTACCTCACGGCAAGAGTAACAGGAGTGCCAATCTCATATTTCTCCCTTTTCAGGTGCTCATAATAGCACACGTCACTGCCGGGATGGTGAATGTTACACGCCATGAGAAGGAGAAATACTACCTCACCCCGACAGGAGAGAAGGAGCTTTTCCCCAGCCTGCATGATCCCCATTCCAGGGAGCTTTCTGTGGTGATCCCGGCGTATAACGAGGAACTCAGAAGTGAGCAAAGGGGGGTACACTGAGGTTTCCGTCAGGAACTTCTGCACAGTGTGTGACTTTTCCTGTTGATGGCCCATCAGTGTTTAACTTGCTTGAATACAGACACAGCAGACTGTAAAAAGTGATGTTAACTCAAGATGGAAAATAGCTATGTAATAGCATTATATTTCACATTGACAGGATGTATGTAGAATGTAAAGGATAAGGTAGTAAAGCATTCAGTTATCATTCAGTTGGTGCAATGTAACTCCCATAATCCTGTTCTCTCAGGCTTCGTGTCACTGCACACCTGCAGTAGGCTATAGCTGCTAATATGTGTGTGACTTTGTGTCATTACAGTGCCTGTGATGTTGGATGAAGCTATGGAGTACCTGGAAAACAGACAGGCAAGTACTTGGCCTCAAATGGGCAGTGTTAAGCTAACTTTTAATCATACCTTAATTTTAAAGAGACACAGTTAAAAGACTCTAGAAATGATTTAATCAATAATTAAATGTGAATGAAAGACAGTTTAATCATTCACTTAAAGGCAAGTTAGTTTCAATAGAAAAACCTCTTCTGGCTGGATCAGTTATTCTCACAGTGGCCAGTAGGTGGCAGCATTCAACTTAAAGAGTGCCTGTTGTGAACTAAACTAAACCTCATGTTATTTCCTGACTGCAGAAACAGCATCCCTCTTTTACCTATGAGGTCATTGTGGTTGACGATGGCAGCAAAGACAAAACCACTGAGGTGATGATTTAAACCTTTTTTTGGGAATATTTTACCAGGAATTCTATTTTCTCTGAGCTTAGTTTTGCTGAGCCAAACATTTCAAAATGTTTTTCTGGTGTGCTGTCTCGCCAGGTTGCTTTGCGGTACAGCAGGAAGTACGGCTCTGATAAAGTGCGGGTCCTGACACTGGTGAAGAACAGGGGGAAAGGTGGAGCTGTGCGGATGGTGAGACTGGAGATATTAAACTACATTATGTCTGGATGAAGCATCAAAGCAACAGCCTTGAGTTAATTTTATGTGGGTTTTTATTCTGTCTCACTTTAAGGGAACTCTGAGCTCCAGAGGGAAATTCATTCTCATGGCAGATGCTGACGGAGCCACAAAGTTTGCTGACATTGAGAAGGTGGAGGCCGGACTCGATGAGCTCAACCCTAAACCGGTGTGGCCCTGTTCAGTTTTTGTTGCTCTGTCTCACACACATGTATCAAGAAAAGGTGGTTAGTGTGTGGCCATCCTAACGATGCCTGTCTGTACATTTAGGAGAATATGGCGATTTCCTGTGGTTCCAGAGCTCACCTGGAGAAAGACTCAGTAGCTCAGGTAATTGTCTGTTAGTCTTTTTTTTTTTTGTAGCATTGTAGCCTGTGTCCATCTAACCATGAAATAACGAGTGTTGTGTTTCTGCCACAGCGATCTGTGTTTCGTACATTCCTCATGTATGGCTTTCACTTCCTGGTGTGGTTCTTCTGCGTGAGAGGCATCAAGGACACACAGTGTGGCTTCAAGCTTTTCACACGTGAAGCTGCACTCAAGACCTTCTCTTGTCTCCACGTAGAGCGATGGTAAGCACTCACACTCCACCATGGACACTTGATTCATTTGGGTGATGATACAACAACGGCCTCTGTTTCCCCTACCATTATATTAGGAAGGGCAACCCGCTCCACCTGTCAGACTCCCCACATAAGAAGTTATGGATTTAATTCATGTAGCTAAGACTTAACTCTAGTCACTTACTTTCTCTTGTGTATTATGTCATTAAAATTTGTGCCATGCACCCCATCCACCCACAGCAGACACCTGTGTGCGTGGACTATTGGTTTGTATGGGCTTCAACATTGTCATGTAAAAGATGACCTATTGCATACAACTTCAAAAAGAATTGGGAGGAAAACGATGGAAAAATGGTGTGTTTATTTTGCCAGTGAAACAGATCTCACATGACTATATTGTGTGTACCATGTGTGACATCCTGCTTTAATCAGGAAATTTGCCTTGACTTTTTAAATATCTCATAACATCATGTTTTTCCTCTATATACCACTATTTATTTATTTTTTTCTTTGCTTATTGCCCTTATAATGTAAGAAATGTTCATAAATAAAAAGTATTAAAAAACATTGCCTGGTAAAGGTTGTTGTGATGAGAGAGGCTGAGTATTGTTTGAACATGAATTTTAATGCAGCTTCTGAACATCTGTTGTGCGCTTTTATCTCTCCTCTCACAGGGCTTTTGATGTGGAGCTCCTGTATATCGCCCAGTGTTTTAAAATCCCCATAGCAGAGGTGGCGGTCAACTGGACTGAAATAGAAGGTAGGATTTTCATGGAATATGTGGACATGTGTTTTCCAACTGTGCTATATTGTTGTTCTATAAATATCTCTGTTGGAGGCTTTTGTAGGTCTGTGAGTGGCTGATTTTTATATATAACCTCTAGTAATCCGTATGTTAACATCTTGTAAATATATTGTAGGTGTTTATAAATGTTCGTCTTTGTGGGTTGTATTCTCTTTTGCTTTTGTTGTTTATCTGTTTTTGACTGACATTTACTGTGTACGTGTTTCTTTCCTGCTGATGCTTCACTCAGATTATTAAATATATTTTCAGTGCCTTCTTGGTACTTGTTAGATGAAGTCTCCTCTGATGAGTGAGTTACAGCCTATCAGCAGTAAATGTCAGCATGCTTGCATATTTCCCATCAGAGGATCACTTAAGAATGAAATGCCTGTGCGTTTGCTCTCCCAGGATCTAAGCTGGTCCCGTTTTGGAGCTGGCTGCAGATGGGACGAGACCTGGTTTTCATCCGTCTGCGTTACCTCACCGGAGCCTGGAAACTGCAGTCATCACTAAAGACTGACTAGCCAATCAGAAAAGCCCTGGTGTCCTAGAGACAGCCTATGATAGGGCCATGGAACCTTTGGATGAGGTGGGATTAACAACTGTGTCCATCACTTACTGTAATAAACAACAAAGATCAGAGTACAGTATATCACGTCCGTCTCCTCTCCAGACCTCACTGGATGTGATGTAATGACACAGTTATGAGTCCGTCATGGTCCTGCCTTTTTTTTTAGTTTATTTGGATTTTGGCTTGTGATGGCCGCCGTTACATGCACATTTCTGTCGGCACGGCTTACAGAATGTCTGTATGACTGATACGTGTACTAAGCTACTTCATGTTTATTTGTGGCCAATCAGCTGTAAGTGAGAGAGACTTGTAGTTAAATAATATGGAGGATCTGATCATACTGTATGTGTGTCATGATTGTGACCGGTAGAACGAATGTTACTGTGTGAGATTTTTAAAAGGGAGGGGTTGTATTTTTGAGGCAACACGGTTATGGGTCGATGGGCTGGAAGACTTGAGCCAAAATAAAAATTTCAATGATTTATGATTTGTTAATCATTATTAAGACGCTAATAAGACGCTAATAACAGCTGCAACAATTCATACAGTTATCCCTTGAAATCATCACTTATGAACCACTGGAAGTGTGTGGTGGTGTCTTTTTCTCTAGAGACTCTGCCCTCTACCTATATTTTCTTATTTTCTGTGTTCAGGATGTTTACAGGTGTGTACCCCCACAGCGCTTAGATGAGGTCAGGGCTCTTTAAAAAGGTAGCGACCAGGTGCCAGACCATAACCAGCATGCATTCAAGACACAGCACCAAAAGAAAGCAAATACAGTGAGGTATAACATCAAATGAGAGTGAAATTGGGGTCGACTTGTTCTTTCACTTTTGCTTGAGAGTATGTTAACAAACAGGACCTGACAGTGCTGCACAGTGGACCTTTAATCTGCAACTATTTTTAATTATTTAATTGTTTTCATCTTTTTTTTCTTCACAAAAAAATATATAAAAATATTAGAGTTGGCTTTATTCTTTGGTCTTATGTAAAATGTACCGTAAAACTTCAATTAAAAGCTCAGTCCCTTTTACTAGCCCTGTGTGGCTACACGTTTTGACAAATAAAGGCCTGTCTCAATCAGAGGCCTGATGTGGTTGCCAAGCAGTTTATTTTTTTAATAGAAGTTCTTCAGATGTATGAAACCAGGTTGTTGGCTAACTCAAATTATGTGCCCATTCCTCCATTATCCTGTAAGTTACTCTTACTCCTTTAGTCCCTAAGGGTCCTTGAATCAAATCAATCCAAAGGGGTTTTTCATAAAAATTATTCCAAGTTGTGAATAATGTTTTAACCAGATATAGTGGTGTTGTGTCAGTTTGGCGGGTGCCATAATCCTCAAGTGCCGTAACTCTCTCTCTCTCTCTAAAGCTCTGACTGTTGGAGCTAGATCAAATGAATGATTCATAATTGATAATATTATTTGAAGCCTTATTTTTAAACAGGTAATATTCAGACTGCTTACACAAACAGTTTGATTGTATTTCCCTGTCTTTGCTGAGCAACAGTTTTGTGTGAAAGGAATTAAAGGCCTGTCCAATGTAGATGCCTTTACCAGTGATTTAAGCAAATAATGACCTGGACTATTAACTGAAGTTTTACGGTATATTTTGGGGGTTTGTATTGTTGATCAGACAAAATAAGAAATTTAATGTTGTCACCATATTTTATAATCATTGCAGCCTTACTGCCTTCAATAAAAAACTAACTTTATACAGCACCCTTCAAACAGAGGCTACAAAGTGCTTAACAGGAGGAAGAAGAGTAAGAGAATTAAAAAAGACAGAGGTCACAAACCAGAGAATATAAACATATAAAACAAAGAAAAGCAAAATAATCTTTTCAGACACTTTGTTGCCACACATTTCTGCACCACAGACCTGAGACTCGAACATAATGTGACAACAAGCCAGACAAGCTTGTATTTGGTCAAAGCCTTGCTTCAGAGCTCTGGACCAGCACCAGCTGTGCTCAGAAAGATGTGATGTCTTTTTCCAAATACTCACTGTGTTAACGTGTTTGTAACACAGCAGGAATGAACCAGTGATTTCACATGGAGCTCAAGATTTGCATCAATTCAATTCACTTCAATTCAACAGAACTTGATTTATGCCAAAGGAAATTCTTGTGCCAGAGAAAGCTTCAAATTACAGTAGCACTAAGTATAGTCACCACAACTTTAATGATTCACAACCAGTAACAACAAAGACAACCACTGGGTTCCCCGGGTCAGGGTCACTCACTGGGCACAGCTTTAGAACAATAGAGTAATAAATGTAATAAATCTGGTAATAAATATCTAACAATAGTATTAAAAAAAAATAATAATAAATTAAAAAAATAAAATAAAATAAATATAATATAATAAATACAAAATAATAAAATAAATATATAGTATAATAAATAAAACAATACACAAAAAGTAAAATAAAAAAATAAAAATAAATATTAACAAATATCTAACAATATAGAAATACATATGTCAGAATCCACAAATATACAAAATAGAAGTGTTTTGTAGGAGCAAAAGCAAAAACCAGAGCTTAATAGAGTAACAATAGGAGTATGATAAGTACAAGAGTTACTAAAAACAGAGTGCACCTGCTAATCAATGCTGTATTGATTCTGATATAACAACCAGAAGTGGTATTGCACATGACTGAGAAAAAGACACTGCATTACATTGACAAGTGATCGTGATATTGAAGAATAATATCGCACATGATGTGAAAAATAAATAAGATAATGTGCATCAAATGAAGCAATAGTGCACCTAATGTAGTTTATACTTCATACACTGTCTTAAACATGTTGACAACATTTGACACTTTGATAGGTTATATATTCTGATCTCTGTCTTTGCAGTCACACACAAAGCCTCACCCTGCTGATGTAATGTTTCTTAAAGTGCTTGGTATCTCGCTGCAAAATTTGCCAGATGGACTATATTAACACACAGGGTGCACAGTCAGCGTGAGCCTGCTTTCATCTTAGCTCATTGTTTCCCAATTTGGGGACCAGGGTCTGTGTCAGGCATCCCTCAGAGGAAACTGAGCTGAGGAACATATCTGTTAAATATTCTTACGAGAAATCTGCAGGATCAGACTCCACTCACGGTTTATTTAATTTGCTATAAAATTAGATTTAACAGCTAAAATCCTCCTATAAAGTCAGCTTGTGTCCACTGTATGAAATATCACCGCGGAGGGGGGGGCTGCGTTATCACGAGTTTGGCGTTTCTTTGACATGAAAGAGTGGGAAACCCTGGACTACATTATTCATCTCACTAAAGTCATCCCTTTGCCTGTCTCCTAAACCTCATGTGGACATCTTCTTGGAAAGTGTCCAGCGAGCGTTTTTGCGGTCTGAGTAAATGAAGTTCTTCAAAGTCCTGTTTTCTTATGCAAGCCTGAGGTCTAGGGCTCGCACTGATGCGGATGTCTCTGGGGCCCTCTCTGAGCCCTGGGGAGCGCATCCTGTTTGTGCCATGTCTGTCTGTCTGCGACCAGACGAGACTCAGAGAGGCAGTGAATTATAATCTGGCTGCTCTTTTTCTAGTTTCCTGCCTCAGCAGTCAATGGAAGGTGAGGAGTTAAAGATTTACATATGGGCTCTATGTCATTCATCTACATATGAATTTAATGTGATGTCAAAATGTTAACTCATTTCTTGAATAAAGCGTTTTTAGTGGCTCTCCTGGGGGTCCCCGGACCAGACTTTGGAAACCACTGGCTCCTGTCAGACCCCCACCTATTTGTGGCACACCGGCTGTGTTGCATTCTGATCATCCACCTGGTGGGAAAAAAAAGAGCATACGGTTTTTGACAGGATCCCCAGAGTGCTTTCACTTCGTGTTGGGAGTATTGTTACGTTCCGCAGCAGTTGCTGTAAACTGAAAATGTCAAACTTGTAGACTCACTGTCGCCAGCCGGGCTTGCGTCATTAACTGGACTAGTCACGGCACTCCCAATAAAGGATCGTATCCATCCGCAATGAGAAAGACCTCTGCGTGGCTCCCAACAATAGATAATGACACAATATCGATTTGAAGAGAAAAATGAGGCTTGATTTCACAACGCCACTAAATTGCGGTGGAGGACGGCGGATTGATCCTGCTTTTACAACAGGTGCAGTGTGTGCATGTGCGCGCGTGCACGTGAAAGGAAGCTATTTAATCATGTGCTTAATAGTTTTATTTATTAGGTCCAGCTGGAAACGCTACATAACTTTACACGTCTATAAAAAAGCTAAGCAATTATTGATTTTAAAGCAGTGTAAACACAAGCTCACAGCACCTGTGATCTTAACTACACCATATGCAAATATCAGGCAGCTGTAAAGGCAAAATAAACCTTATTAAAGTCACTGTCATCTTAAATTATCTTAAATATTATACCAGATGTGAGCAAACAAATGACAAAACATTAATAGAAGACTTAATGGGTGACACAGGTACACAAACACACTGTCACAGCACTGTTACACTGAGCCTATTTGTTCTTAATTCATTCATTCATTACAATGGGCTGTAAAGAGGAACAGGTGTGATTGTTTTTTTTTTTTTTTTTAATTTATTTCCGGCCTCCCTGACTTAGTTAGAGCCAACTACTCTGTGTCTGCACTAGGAGACTGGGCATGGCTCAGGTGGGACGCACTCACACGCACGCGCCCACATGCATGCAGCTGCAGGGCCTGAATGAAATCCCTGAAATCCTGGGAAAGTTCCAGGAGGGGGAAGGCGGAGGGATCTTGCATGCAGGCGCTGCGGTTCCAGCCAGGCTGACGCCGCCGAGGCTGTGTGGCGCTCGGCTGGGGCTGCTGGAGGAGCGGAGGCTCCGGGCTCTGCAAACCTGCGTCAATGCAGACGCACGCTGCAGGGACAGTACCGGAAGACGGGGCGGCTGTACCGTCAAAATAAAAGCTGAGAGGAACGTTTTTAGTTTCGGCCCCTTGAGACCAGTGTTTGGCTGAGGTGTCAGGAGTCTGCCGCTGGAAAAAAATGGAAGTGGTGAGTTATATATTTATTGTTAAATTAAAAAATGTATATAGAAATGTATTGATTGAGTACATTTGCTTATAGACCTAAACAATACTGTGTAAAACTAGGTAAAAACATGGGCCTAATGATAGTCAGATGTTAAATCTACTGATTATAAGCACTTATTATAATAATATACATGTGTGTATATATATTGATTCCTAATATGACATCTTACTTTTTTTTCCATTCACTATTGTGTGTTTCAATGTGTCTTGTTGCTTCAATTCAGAAGAAAGGAAAATTTATTTAGTTATTTATGTCTTTGTTTGTTTGATTGTTTACATTATAAGTAATGTCATTCCATGTGGAGTTATTAATTTAATTTAAACTCATTATATTAAAGTAGAGCTCCGCCTATTATTAGCATTGTTAGGTTAGGTGTTAGGTGTTATACTATTACAAAAAAACGTCCCCAAATGAGATGATAATAATGTTCCCAATGTCCTCAAAAGAGGCAATAATAAAGTCCCAATGTCCTGAAACAAAACCAAAATAAAGTCCCAATGTCTTCCTAATGAACAGCGTCTTAGCTTGTTACTGTTGCTAAAATTGGTCTAATTTGTTGCCATATCAACATACAAACATTATTAATCATAAATAAACAAGTTTCAACCATTAAATGTGTTCGGGGTTTGAACCATGTCCTCTTTTGTGTCAGGATCAGCTGTAGACTGACTTGGCAGAGATGGCTGCCATCTTGTTTTACATGGATTAGTGTATTGTGCTCTTACTACCACTAGATGGCACTAAAAAGTGTCCACAAACGAGGACAACAGGTCTAATTTGAGTAGAATGAAGTTTAAGGTCAAGTAAACCCAAAATGTGATGTCCTCATATGAGGACACAGGGTTTCAGGAGGACATAATGTATAGTTGGCATATGCAAAAATAGCGATAATACATTCTGACAATTATAT
Source organism: Cephalopholis sonnerati (assembly GCA_019142605.1). Taxonomy (NCBI): domain Eukaryota; kingdom Metazoa; phylum Chordata; class Actinopteri; order Perciformes; family Serranidae; genus Cephalopholis; species Cephalopholis sonnerati. Next base: position 22,047,105 of record JAGQAX010000017.1, on the reverse strand, counting down.
GCGTATTTTGTCTTAATTAGCTATCGATAAATCCTAAATTATTTTCTAGACTCTATATTAACTGCAGTGTTTAACAATACAGAGAGTATTAACATAATATCATTGCAACTGTTTAAATTTTTAAGCAACTTGCACTCGTTGATGAAACCATAGTTGGCCATCACCATCTAACTGAGTGTACACACATGTAAAATCATAGCAGATTTATAGCCCACTCACCTTATTTTCTTGATTGTGTCTAGCCTATTTGGTATCGATCTACACATCTACATGACATTAACTTATTTTTTCTGTTTATATTAATGACATGCACATCTTTATTTAAGTACTTATTCTCGTTTTCAGCTGGCACTTTGCAACACATACTTTTAGAAAACATTGCTTTTATTTTGAAATGTGCAAGTAGATGCAATGTTTTCCGAGGCTGACTTGACACTTCAACGTCAACACACGCTCACGCATACACACACACACACATACACACACACACCTTCGCAGCTCCAGTGTGCTGGCTCGACCTACTACAGACAGGGAAGTCTCCACACGCATAAGCCTGTCTGCGGTGCACTTGTTATCACAACAGAGGTGAGTAAATGAACACATTCAATATTTCCAGAGATTAAGAGTTGTTTTTTATGTTCAGTGTTGTGGATTTGTTGCCAAGTTGAATATTTGAAGATGGTTGTTTAATGCAAGTTTTGTGGGTTCAGTGTAGCTCTGTTACTTTCACATGTTGACATGAGTGGTTATAAAAGAATATCATGTAACAGCTGAGTATGGATCAGTTATCAATAGATGGGTCTAATAGTTTGAACACAGATGTAAGAATATTGGAAAAGAGTTCTTTTTTGGAGATGTATTTAACTGACCGGTTGAACTTGGGTTTATAGTGACATGTTATTAAACTATTTCAGCTTTAGATGCCAGGCTTCTACTCACAACAGTCCACCATCAAGGTGTGCGTCTGGAGATTTGGGCAGATCCTGGACTCTGAAGCGGCAAAACGACTCTCTGTTGCCGTCGTAAAAGGAAGCTGGCGTGTTTACTTTTTTGGGAAGGGGTGTCCTGGTGATAAAGCATTAGGTAATTAGCCTATCTGAGGCTGCAGACTGGGTGACGCCAGCCTCCATAAAGCAGCAGCGGCAGACTGATGCCGCATTGAGCTCGTGCGCTTTTGCTGTCATTGTAAACCCCAGCTGTCTTGTTTGTCTGCGGGAAACCAGTGTCGGTCACATGAGCACAGGACATAATGTAGGTATGCTGATTCACACTACTTATTACCTGTGTGTATTTTTGAGACGCATCTTTTTGGGAAGCCGCAGAGTCTTAAATTGAAGTGGAAACTGGGATGTGATTGTGGGTTTTAGAATATTCTGACTAAGCCAAAAGCTTTGCCTTAAATTCACCTTTTGAAACTCTTTGCCTGCCAAGAGGGGGGGTTTCTAATCTACATTAGATGTGCATAAACAAAGAGCAGAACGAGCAAACAAGCAGTTTTAATCTGACATGCAAAATGGATTTACTACAAAAACTCAAGGTCAAACATGATACTCTGTACCGCAGGATGTTCTGCTACACAGAATAAAACAAGTGGATCATCATTATAAACTTAATATTGAGTTTCAGACATACTTTACTGTGTGAATATTTAGGAAAAGTTGATTTATTAGGAAGAAGGTGCTGCTGGAGTGATGCACACTGATATTAGGACTCAAGGAGGCCACTCAAATAAAGTGGAGCAGACTAAATAGTTTGTAAATACTACACTTTATGTCCTCTATACCACCTAGCTTTTAGATGGACACAGACAAACACAAAAACAGGGAGAGCTCTCTCCCTCTCTCTGTCTGCCTCCCTCCCTCTCCCCCTCCTGTCCTGTGATGTGTTCTGGCCAGACAGTATGGCTCCTGGGCGTCAGTGGCATGATCATAGAAACAGAGGCCAGAAAGGACATTCCTCATTGTTGGTGAATCTAGAAATGAGCTTGGCCATCTCGCCCTGCTCTTTCTGAGACTGTTTTTGGTACGTGTTTCATTTTCTCCATAGAGAATAATGCGCTAGTTGTAGGAGATCTGGGCTCGATGCAGGCATGGCCTCTGTGTCACAGCCTCCTTATCATGGAAATCCACCTCTAATGCCCACATTGTTTAATATGAGTAGATTTTGCTCATGTGGTGTTCAGTCTTTGAATTGACTCTGCTGGCTGTCATCACTCCAGCTTATCACCTCAGTGACTTTGGCTCAATTCTCCTTACAATTAAATCCCAAGGTCTGTTTTCTACCTAACCGCTGGACTCCTTCTCCAACCATGCATCTGTTTCAGCTAAATTAGCAGTTAATACTATCTCTCTCTTCTCCTGCCAGATGATTGAAACTTGACCTGGAATTCTGACTGTGTGAGGAACAACCTTCCCTGCAGGAGGCTTCGAATCCAGAGCTGCCGGATCCCTTTTGTGCCAACACAGAGAGGGGGGATTTAGAGTTTGTGCTGCACTGGGGGAAGTTCAACTCCTCCACCGGCGCTGCGCGGAAGTAACAGCGGAATACAAAAACACTCTCTGTTTACACAGACTCATCACGCTACCTCTTTTATCCTTACTTCTGTCCTGGCTTCTCATCATTTGCCTCCTGTCCTCAAGGGAAGTTTTATCCCCCTTAACAGCATCCATCACGTCATCTCACCCCCCCACCGTTTATTCATCTCATAATGAACTCCTCTGCCTCCATTACGTCCCTATTCTCCTTCACCAGCCCGGCGGTGAAGCGCCTGCTTGGCTGGAAACAAGGGGATGAGGAGGAGAAGTGGGCGGAGAAGGCTGTGGATTCTCTAGTGAAGAAACTAAAGAAGAAGAAGGGGGCAATGGAGGAGCTGGAGAGAGCCCTCAGCTGCCCAGGACAGCCCAGTGAGTATCGCAGTGTCAAACATTCAGTAGTGGTCTCGTCCAGTGGCTCCCAATCTGGAAGGCCCCCCACGAGAGAGTCACAAGATAAACATGAGGGACCTTGAGATTAATGACAGGATAGGGAATAAGACAAAGCATGCTTCTGCTACACAAAATACTGACATTGATTTACCTCTCTGGGCCTCTAAGACTCATTCAAATAAAACAATTTAAGAGGGAAAAATCCCTCGTAACCAACTGACAACATGCAACATGTGACAAGTAATGCTTTATTTTAGTGCTCAAAAGGTTGGGAACCACTGGTCCAGACAGTAAAGAGTATGTTTGATACCTGTGAAGTCGCAGGTTTGATTACAACAGATGCTACACGCCAATATGTTCTCACACAAGGTGACTAGTTTAAGCTGCTTTGGAAAAGTTCCTGTTACTTACAGCCTGAAACGTGAAATTGTACTCATCTGATTATCATTTAAATCTCCTGTAGAGTGACCTATCCTGCAGAAACATCAGCTCAAATGAGGACAGTCATGTCATTCGAGTAGATCAGTAGTAAATACAAAGCACAGCAGAGTTTCTGTCAAACTTAGAAGCGTCCGATGACAAAGCTGTGATGAGGTCCTTGCTGTTTCATTTGAATCCTTCAGGCAAGTGCGTGACCATTCCACGGTCGCTGGACGGCAGGTTACAGGTGTCCCACAGGAAGGGCCTGCCCCACGTCATCTACTGCAGGGTGTGGCGCTGGCCCGACCTGCAGTCCCACCACGAGCTGAAAGCCCTGGAGTGCTGCGAGTTCCCCTTCGGCTCCAAGCAGAAGGACATCTGTGTCAACCCTTACCACTACAGGCGCGTGGAGACTCCAGGTACACACATTATCAGAGAACATCTTCTAAACCTGCTGTAACAAATAAGATCATTGTTGAATTTCAGAATCATAACAGTCAAGCTTTTGTGGGTTCCCAAACAGAGACAGGACATTTGATCTAATACAGTGCTCCCAAGCCAAAAGGATTTGCAGTAATATGATCTTTTATAACAGCATCTGGCTCTTGCTCTGAGTCTCTCTTTGTCTCTGTTCCCTCCCTCTCTACCTTTTTTCTTTTCCCTCTCTCTCATCTTCTCTCAGTGTTGCCACCAGTTCTGGTCCCTCGCCACAGCGAGTTCAACCCTCAGCACAGTTTACTGGCAAAGTTCAGGAACGCCTCCCTGCACAACGAGCCTCTGATGCCCCAGAACGCCACCTACCCAGACTCCTTCCCCGCGCTGCCCTGCTCCTCTTTCTCCTCCTCCCCTTCTTCTTCCTCCCTCGCCCAGTCTCCCACCTCACAGAGTTACCCCAACTCCCCCAACAGCTCCGCAGAGCCCGGCAGCCCGTATCACATCACAGGTAGGAATCAAAACAAGCGAGCTCATATGTTGCGGTCAGAGTGACATAGCAGGGAAACACCTGTCACGCCAGCAGGTTTCTGACTGAACTCACTTCCACTTGTCCTCTTACTGTGATTTGTGACATGCTTTTCCAGCTGAGACTCCGCCACCTCCGTACAGCATGATGGAGACGAGCCCTCAAGAGGATGTGAAGCCCAGCAACTCCACAGAAACCATCAAACTCACATTTTCAGCTCCACACAGAGGTACTCTAAGTTCACACAAGAGGAGACATACAGAAATAGAAATGCATGCATATTAAAGGAATGCTTCACCCCCAAATGTCCATTTTTAAATCTCTTACTCGCCCTGTGTTACGTTAAATTTGTCAAGAAATAGTTGACTCGCAAACGTGTCAAGTTTCTAAAAAACACTTTACTTTTAAGTACGGTGAATTTCCAGCACAGAGCTTTTATTTTGAAGTGCTGTTTCCCGCTGTAGAGTGAGTGACAGCTGTGTAATGGACAGCTACTTGAGAAGGACAGCAAACTAGCTCGGCGACATGGCCAAACTCAAGTATGATGTTAAATATGTTGAACTGTGTGGACCTTGAACTAATGCCCAAGGAGAAATCTGGACCCTGTTGCTGGACCAGTGGAGAGCCACTGGTTTAAGGGTTAGCTCAGATTCACCAAAGTCACACAAGAACACAAACACACAGATGAAACAATGGTCATTTACTCTTTATACCGAGACACAGATATCTCTAGTTGAATGTTTACCACTGAAGGTTGCAAGTATCTAAAATGAAATAGACGTAGCATATTTTATCCTTGATGTCCACCTCTAAGTCAGCCCATGCTTGTGTTCCTGTGTAGATTTACGGCCTGTATGTTACGAGGAGCCGGAGTACTGGTGCTCAGTAGCTTATTACGAGCTCAACAACCGGGTGGGGGAGACTTTCCACGCGTCGTCCCGCAGCGTCTTGGTGGACGGCTTCACAGACCCATCCAACAACAAGAACCGCTTCTGCCTCGGCCTGCTGTCCAATGTCAACCGCAACTCCACCATCGAGCACACACGCAGGCACATAGGCAAAGGTAATTCATATCAAAACAAACACTTGTGTCATCATACGTAAGGTGAAAGCTCAAACTTAGGGAAAGGTTGTTGGCAAAGATGATTTCACACAGTAATTCTTTTTAATAGATGCCCACTGAGTGTGTGTGCCTTGATAAGCAACTCAGCTTGTCTCCTTGTGCGGAATCCTTCAGGCTAAATCTTGTGTTTTTTCGTCTCATGGGAAGAGTGCAGAAAGCCTGCCTTTGTTGGACAGTAATCAAGCCTCTCTGGGTTACAGTAAACTGTGCACTCTGTGGTTTTGAATGATAGTGGTGACACAAAGGGTTGAGGGAAGTTGGTCCCTAACTCACAGACACCACTGACACTTCTCAGACATTCCTCATTTACAAGCAGAGATGCCCTTGTGGTTTTCCTCTGGCAGAATATGAGACAAACACAGCGTTTTCAGTTCATATACAATGAAGTGATTGAATATGTATATCTTTGATTATATGTTTTCTTGGGTAAACGCTATTTTTTATGATCTTTTGACATGCTATGACATTTTAAGTGTTAGCAAAAGGAAAAAACAGTCATTTTACTGTGGTGCAAAGTTCACAACATTCCAGTTGTTAATCCACTCGGTCTCAACTTCATCATTTCAGACTGTTTGATTTTCTCTTCCATTCTTCCTCTCAGGTTTACACCTGTACTATGTGGGCGGTGAGGTGTACGCAGAGTGTCTGAGCGACAGCAGCATCTTTGTCCAGAGCCGCAACTGTAATTTCCAGCACGGCTTCCACGCCACCACTGTGTGCAAGATCCCCAGCGGCTGCAGCCTCAAGATCTTCAACAACCAGCTGTTTGCCCAGCTCCTCGCCCAGTCTGTTAACCACGGCTTTGAGGTCGTCTATGAGCTCACTAAGATGTGTACCATCCGCATGAGCTTTGTAAAGGTACTGAGCTTTTTTGTGAAATAAAAACACTTGGGAATAGGTGACATGTAGCCACAGAAATGCAAGTGGTGAGCATTCTTTTTCCCCCATAATTCTGCTTGATACGACACGGCTCATTAAGAAGGGTTGAATACCCTCTTGTGGTTTCTCATCGTAACTTAATATGCTGTTTATTTTGGGCTTGATGTGCTGTTGAGCATGTCAAATCCTTCTGTACACAAGGTGGGATTACACTTGCTCACTTAGAACCCATTAATTTTAATAGTTAACTGAACTGTCAACATGCGCTGCCAAGATTTACGACTGTGTCCTTTCCTCAGGGCTGGGGCGCTGAATACCACCGTCAAGATGTGACCAGCACCCCCTGCTGGATCGAGGTACATCTGCACGGGCCCCTGCAGTGGCTGGACAAGGTCCTCACACAGATGGGCTCCCCTCACAACCCTATCTCTTCAGTGTCATAACATGGACACAGGTGTGTGCAGGTAGTCGTAGATTCTGTATGTTCTGCTATGTCCGGTTTTCTGTCCTATGGTCCTCTTTTTAACATCTCAAACAAAATTTCGAAAAATATCTGTTGCCCACAGCTTTGTCACATCATGCAGCATAACTGAAATCGTGAGTGGTATTTATGGCTCATGCTAAATAATGACGTGTTCCTTAATTTCAGTAAGACTGTGATAAAGCGTTTATCGTCTCTGTTGTCATTGGGACATTAACTGCACTCCAAAACAAGACAAAATGGGATATATTTGTAGGTACTCAAAGACTTGTGTTATCACTTGTTGTAAATGTTATTACAGTTGTATGTACTGTACTTCCATGTGTTGACTAATGTTTGACTCCATGTACTGTTTGCTTTTTACTTGTATCATTAAAGTTGTTTTTTCTTTAAGAATCCACATTTTTTACAACCCTTTAATTGAGCAGCTATTTCCTCATGTTTAAGAACGGAGCATCACGTCGCAGTACAAGCACACAGTCTGAGAAATTTCTCATTCTCTCAATATTAGCTTCATAATTTTACTCTCATATTCACATATACACTTCAACTTAAAAACACAGGAACAACATACAGTAGAGTACAGTTCAACAAAGCTTGCATGACCAGTATTCATCTCACTAAACTTCATTTGTTTTACTTTTTGTATGCAGTTAGAATTTACTGTTTGGCTGGCTTCAGGTAAGCAGGTATATAAAATCGTGTGATAAAAATGAGTCCTGAAAGCCCCATGTGACTGAAAATTGGCTCCAGACGTGTATTACACAACTGATTGTCACAGGTAACAACACTTCATGTTCTAGAGAAAACAGACGGGAAAGAAATCACATAAACAGCACTCACACACACAAAGAAACTGTTTTTTTTCAGCAGTGGAAGAGAAAGATCAATCTGAGACCACAGGATTATTTTGTTGAACTGAGGCTTCAGCATCTTAATAATTTAGATTGGACAAGTGTAATCCAAAGCCTTTATTATCATTATTGTTATTGCCACATGAAGAAACATAACTAACAGAAAGACTGGGAACTAAAAAGTAAATTCACAATAAGTAAATATCAAAATAAATAGCACCACACATTCATGCCCTCATGTTTACCAGTTTCACGACGCCTTTAAAACGTCCCTTGATTTCCATTTTAATCGTTCCTCTGTCTGGCTGAGAGAATTCATGTTTACAGTGTACGGTTACAATCCATTTACGCATGACTTGCCAGTGTTTCTTCAGTGCTCTCTATACATCATAAATACTAAGGTAAAACACGGCCTGACCGGCATCAACAGCCCTGAAACTGCTGCTGTGATTGGCTGCGGCTCTGCGTGGCCAGGAGCTGCTGCTGCTGCTGGAGGAAGCTGATCACCTCTGGACTTCTGAGCAGTGACTGAAGGACAAACACACAATTTAAGTTCAGAGCAAAATGTGACAAATATTTCTGCAGATAAAACGGATGCCTCTTGGGCTTGGGTGAATAGTTGATGTGTAAGAACATTGTGAAAATCATATGACTTCCTTATGACAACAATAACTTACCAATCTTTTCTGGTTGAGGACCTGCTCTATAAGGGAGGGTCTGGCTGGCCGGTCCCCCATGGCACCCAGACGCTGTTTGTTCACAGACACAGGTCGCTCCTCTGAGTTTTCCTAATTGACACACACAAAAAAAGACAAAATCAAGCAATTAACTATTTAGTTGTGATTCAGAAAAGTCTGGAAAACAGGGTTAGGGAACCACATGTGCTTATGAGTAAAGCCATGGTAATGTAAACTGCAATGTAAACTGGGTTACACCTCTCAAATTACTTTCTCTTTAGGGACTGTTCTTTAGATGAGGGGGGTGGCTGGGGTGTGACTTTTGTTTTTATTTATTTATTTTTTTTTAATTTTAACCCTCCCTAAACCTGCATATTTTCCCTTGAGACTTCCTAGGTGACTGGCTGAAAATGCATGACTCTCGCTACACCATATATTAGCTATTGGATTTCATGTTGACCTTTCATGTCTGAAAGTTAAAGACAAAATCCTGGAGTTGAAAAAGCCTCGGTTTTTCACTTTTGTCGTGCATGTTGGTTAGTTAGTGCAACTATTATTTTCGATCACATTTTAAATGAGACGAATAAAATGATTTGATCACATAATACTATTTTAAGCTCAGATTTAGTTGTTTATTTTTGGACAGAAGCAGTTCAATCATTTGATGTGTCTAATGACCATCGGAAATTCGAATATCTAATGATAGCTTATGTTTTTACAGTTTCTAGCTACGATGATTGGTGCAACTTTGTCGATTGTAAAAGGAAAACATGCCTTCCAAACCGTTAAGAAACTCACTTAAAAAATCTGTGATAAATACAAAATGCAACCATTTCAAAATAAATTCCCTGCTGCTAAGCCAATACGAAAAAACACAAGTCCCTCCCCAGTGCTTAAAAAGTTATTTGACATGCTTCCCCCCTTTGCACCACCACCTCCCCCCTGATAAATAAAGAGCAGTCCCTTAGTTATCTGCATGTAGACATGGGTTGTGATGCAATGGTTTGTAGTATGGAAAGTCTCCACCACACCATGCTGGATTCAAATGAATGCATATAGATATTAAAAGTATTAAGAAGCTTATTTTTACATCAAGTTTCCCACTGGACATTGCTTGATCGCTCTTCTTCTTCTTGTACTTGTCTTTGTACATCTTGTTGCGGTGTTTTTTGCACATCCACGGTTTCCTCTGCTTGGCCACCTGCGTCGTGGTCTCCGTGCATCCCTCATAGGTGCACTGTTTGGGGGCGTTGTCGCCCTCCGAGGTCTCCTCGTCGTTGAGTTCCTCCGGGCTGGCGGCGCCGTCTCTGGGATCCGACGTGTCCAGAACGTCGCTCTCCTCGTCCGGATCATCCACGTCGTAGGAGGAGACGTTGTTCTCCGGTTCATGCGGCGTTATCACGTTTCTGCTGTCGACTACACCGCTCTTACTCACGTAGTATCTCTGTCCGTCTTTAGTGAGCAGGAGAGTGGAGTCTTTGTCTTTGTTTGCTGAAGCTGAATTGTCATCTTCACTCATGATTGCGGTGTACAGACACAGTTAGCAGCAGCTAGCTTACCACCATCCCTTTGTAGTCAGCTCACGTTAGCTAGCTTAGTTAGCTGGAGCAGTTGCCCAACAGTTTCCCACACTAGTGGACGTTTAGCTACTTTTTAAAAGCGGTGTGTCACGAATACGCCATGTTTTGGTAGATAAATCTTGTAATTTCTAACAGCCTACCGTGGTACTTCCTGACGCTCAGCCTGTCACTGCTCTCGCTGCATGTCAATAACAGGGACTTTCTTCTTCGCTGCAATGGTTCCATGTGTTAGAGTGACACCTAGTGGCCAAACTCACAACTGCATTCTCCTCCGTCATAAATGGCAATGCAATGTCACAGGAGCAACTATGCAGTGTGTATCATTACATCATTATTTTATTATTATTATTATTTATTATATTAATATTATTTTATTATTATTTTTATGGTAATATATGTACAAGGACTTTTAATGACATTTTTATAGCACACTATGCCATGCTACTGCTCTACAAGCGAGTTTAAAAAGGCCAGCTGAGTGAGTGAAGGAGGAGTTGAACTGGACTCTCTGGAGCCAGACACAGAGAAGAGGATGTTGTACAAGTTGATTAGCATCCTAAACAACATCTCCCAGCCCCTGTACAACATGCTGGTTGCAAAGAGGAGTGTCTTCAGCCAAAAACTAATGACACTAAGGTGTTCTACCAAGCAGCACAGGAGGTCATCAGTTCCTCCCCACTCTGTTGCAGTATGGACATCAGAGGACTGAGAAGCTGCTGAGGTCCTTCTGCATCCTCACTTTGACACTAACTCAAACTGACCTCACAGTTACTTTCTTTGTAACTCTGGAACAGTGCAATAAATGTTGTGAACTCATAATTACATCCCTTTTACAACTTGCTCATTGTATGCTTACACATATGTTTCTGGCACAGTTTGTTTTTGCCTTTATGCTTTTATATGTTAAACTCCTGTGTTGGTGTTTCTGGTTTTGATATTTGTTTCTTTGCACTGTTCTTGGGTCAGTGTGCTTTTCTTCATGCAATGCTGCTGTGAAAATTCCTCCCTAGGGATTAATAAATTATCTATCCATCTGTCTGTCAACTTTTTATTTCATTTTGATGACATACTATGACTTATTTAAGACTATACAATGACAAATTTTATGGTTCACCACATAGTGACATTTTTATGACATTGTGACAGTGACATGACAGTTTTTCATATACGGTACTATGACATACCATACAATGACTTTTTTATTGCATTTTGGACATCATACTGTACTATGACTTGTTTATTATATTTTTCAATGCCTTACTATACTATGACATGTTAATCACATTGTGGACGTCATACTATACTATGACTTTTTTATCACATTTTGGACGTCAAACTATACTATGACATTTTTATCGTATTTTGGACGTCAAACTATACTATGACTTTTTGATCATATTTTCGACGTCATGCTATACTATGACTTTTTTATCATGTTTTGGACGTCATACTATACTATGACTTTTTTATTGCATTTTGGACGTCATACTATACTATGACTTTTTTATCATATTTTGGACGTCATACTATACTATGACATTTTTATCATATTTTGAACGTCATGCTATACTATGACTTTTTTATCATGTTTTGGACGTCATACTATACAATGACTTTTTTATCACATTTTGGACGTCATATTATACTATGACTTTTTTATCACATTTTGGACGTCATACTATACTATGACTTTTTTATCATATTTTGAACGTCATGCTATACTATGACATTTTCATCATATTTTGGACGTCATACTATACTATGACATTTTTATCATATTTTGGACGTCATACTATACTATGACTTTTTTATCATATTTTGGACGTCATACTATACTATGGCATTTTTATCATATTTTGGACGTCATACTATACTATGGCATTTTTATCATATTTTGGACGTCATACTATACTATGGCATTTTTATCATATTTTGGACGTCATACTATATTATGACTTTTTTATCATATTTTGGACGTCATACTATACTATGACTTTTTAATCACATTTTGGACGTCATACTATACTATGGCATTTTTATCATATTTTGGACGTCATACTATACTATGACATTTTTATCATATTTTGGACGTCATACTATACTATGGCATTTTTATCATATTTTGAACGTCATGCTATACTATGACTTTTTAATCACATTTTGGACGTCATACTATACTATGACATTTTTATCACATTTTGGACGTCAAACTATACTGTGACTTTTTTATCACATTTTGGACGTCATACTATACTATGACATTTTTATCATATTTTGGACGTCATACTATACTGTGACATTTTTATCGTATTTTGGACGTCATACTATACTGTGACTTTTCTATCATATTTTGGACGTCATACTATACTATGACATTTTTATCATATTTTGAACGTCATACTATACTATGGCATTTTTATCATATTTTGGACGTCATACTATACTATGACATTTTCATCATATTTTGGACGTCATACTATACTATGACATTTTTATCATATTTTGGACGTCATACTATACTATGACATATTTATCATATTTTCGACGTCATACTATACTAGGACTTTTTTGTCATATTTTGGACGTCATACTATACTATGACTTTTTTATTGCATTTTGGACGTCATACTATACTGTGTCATTTTTATCATATTTTGGACGTCATACTATACTGTGTCATTTTTATCATATTTTCGACGTCATACTATACTATGACATTTTTTAACATATTTTGGACGTCATACTATACTATGACTTTTTTATTGCATTTTGGACGTCATACTATACTATGACTTTTTTATCATATTTTGAACGTCATGCTATACTATGACTTTTTTGTCATATTTTGGACGTCATACTATACTATGACATTTTTATCATATTTTGAACGTCATGCTATACTATGACATTTTCATCATATTTTGGACGTCATACTATACTATGACTTTTTTATCGCATTTTGGACGTCATACTATACTATGACTTTTTTATCGCATTTTGGACGTCATACTATACTATGACTTTTTTATCATATTTTGGACGTCATACTATACTATGACATTTTCATCATATTTTGGACGTCATACTATACTATGACTTTTTTATTGCATTTTGGACGTCATACTATACTATGACTTTTTTATCACATTTTGGACGTCATACTATACTATGACTTTTTTATCATATTTTCGACGTCATACTATACTATGACTTTTTTATCATATTTTCGACGTCATACTATACTATGACTTTTTCATCATATTTTCGACGTCATACTATACTATGACATTTTTATCATATTTTGGACGTCATACTATACTATGACATTTTTATCATAGTTTGAACGTCATGCTATACTATGACTTTTTTATCATGTTTTGGACGTCATACTATACTATGGCATTTTTATCACATTTTGGACGTCATACTATACTATGGCATTTTTATCATATTTTGGACGTCATACTATACTATGGCATTTTTATCATATTTTGGACGTCATACTATACTATGGCATTTTTATCATATTTTGGACGTCATACTATACTATGGCATTTTTATCATATTTTGGACGTCATACTATACTATGACATTTTTATCATATTTTGGACGTCATACTATACTATGACTTTTTTATCATATTTTGGACATCATACTATACTATGACTTTTTAATCACATTTTGGACGTCATACTATACTATGGCATTTTTATCATATTTTGGACGTCATACTATACTATGACATTTTTATCATATTTTGGACGTCATACTATACTATGGCATTTTTATCATATTTTGAACGTCATGCTATACTATGACTTTTTAATCACATTTTGGACGTCATACTATACTGTGACTTTTTTATCACATTTTGGACGTCATACTATACTATGACATTTTTATCGTATTTTGGACGTCATACTATACTGTGACTTTTCTATCATATTTTGGACGTCATACTATACTATGACATTTTTATCATATTTTGAACGTCATACTATACTATGGCATTTTTATCATATTTTGGACGTCATACTATACTGTGACTTTTCTATCATATTTTGGACGTCATACTATACTATGACATTTTTATCATATTTTGAACGTCATACTATACTATGGCATTTTTATCATATTTTGGACGTCATACTATACTATGACATTTTCATCATATTTTGGACGTCATACTATACTATGACATTTTCATCATATTTTGGACGTCATACTATACTATGACATTTTTATCACATTTTGGACGTCAAACTATACTGTGACTTTTTTATCACATTTTGGACGTCATACTATACTATGACATTTTTATCGTATTTTGGACGTCATACTATACTGTGACTTTTCTATCATATTTTGGACGTCATACTATACTATGACATTTTTATCATATTTTGAACGTCATACTATACTATGGCATTTTTATCATATTTTGGACGTCATACTATACTATGACATTTTTATCATATTTTGAACGTCATACTATACTATGGCATTTTTATCATATTTTGGACGTCATACTATACTATGACATTTTCATCATATTTTGGACGTCATACTATACTATGACATTTTTATCATATTTTGGACGTGATACTATACTATGACATATTTATCATATTTTCGACGTCATACTATACTATGACTTTTTTGTCATATTTTGGACGTCATACTATACTATGACTTTTTTATTGCATTTTGGACGTCATACTATACTGTGTCATTTTTATCATATTTTGGACGTCATACTATACTGTGTCATTTTTATCATATTTTCGACGTCATACTATACTATGACATTTTTTAACATATTTTGGACGTCATACTATACTATGACTTTTTTATTGCATTTTGGACGTCATACTATACTATGACTTTTTTATCATATTTTGAACGTCATACTATACTATGACTTTTTTATCGCATTTTGGACGTCATACTATACTATGACTTTTTTATCATATTTTGGACGTCATACTATACTATGGCATTTTTATCATATTTTGGACGTCATACTATACTATGGCATTTTTATCATATTTTGGACGTCATACTATACTATGGCATTTTTATCATATTTTGGACGTCATACTATACTATGACTTTTTTATCATATTTTGGACGTCATACTATACTATGACTTTTTAATCACATTTTGGACGTCATACTATACTATGGCATTTTTATCATATTTTGGACGTCATACTATACTATGACATTTTTATCATATTTTGGACGTCATACTATACTATGGCATTTTTATCATATTTTGAACGTCATGCTATACTATGACTTTTTAATCACATTTTGGACGTCATACTATACTATGACATTTTTATCACATTTTGGACGTCAAACTATACTGTGACTTTTTTATCACATTTTGGACGTCATACTATACTATGACATTTTTATCATATTTTGGACGTCATACTATACTGTGACATTTTTATCGTATTTTGGACGTCATACTATACTGTGACTTTTCTATCATATTTTGGACGTCATACTATACTATGACATTTTTATCATATTTTGAACGTCATACTATACTATGGCATTTTTATCATATTTTGGACGTCATACTATACTATGACATTTTCATCATATTTTGGACGTCATACTATACTATGACATTTTTATCATATTTTGGACGTCATACTATACTATGACATATTTATCATATTTTCGACGTCATACTATACTATGACTTTTTTGTCATATTTTGGACGTCATACTATACTATGACTTTTTTATTGCATTTTGGACGTCATACTATACTGTGTCATTTTTATCATATTTTGGACGTCATACTATACTGTGTCATTTTTATCATATTTTCGACGTCATACTATACTATGACATTTTTTAACATATTTTGGACGTCATACTATACTATGACTTTTTTATTGCATTTTGGACGTCATACTATACTATGACTTTTTTATCATATTTTGAACGTCATGCTATACTATGACTTTTTTGTCATATTTTGGACGTCATACTATACTATGACATTTTTATCATATTTTGAACGTCATGCTATACTATGACATTTTCATCATATTTTGGACGTCATACTATACTATGACTTTTTTATCGCATTTTGGACGTCATACTATACTATGACTTTTTTATCGCATTTTGGACGTCATACTATACTATGACTTTTTTATCATATTTTGGACGTCATGCTATACTATGACTTTTTTATCATATTTTGGACGTCATACTATACTATGACTTTTTTATCATATTTTGGACGTCATACTATACTATGACATTTTCATCATATTTTGGACGTCATACTATACTATGACTTTTTTATTGCATTTTGGACGTCATACTATACTATGACTTTTTTATCGCATTTTGGACGTCATACTATACTATGACTTTTTTATCATATTTTCGACGTCATACTATACTATGACTTTTTTATCATATTTTCGACGTCATACTATACTATGACTTTTTTATCATATTTTCGACGTCATACTATACTATGACTTTTTCATCATATTTTCGACGTCATACTATACTATGACATTTTTATCATATTTTGGACGTCATACTATACTATGACATTTTTATCATAGTTTGAACGTCATACTATACTATGGCATTTTTATCATATTTTGGACGTCATACTATACTATGGCATTTTTATCATATTTTGGACGTCATACTATACTATGGCATTTTTATCATATTTTGGACGTCATACTATACTATGGCATTTTTATCATATTTTGGACGTCATACTATACTATGGCATTTTTATCATATTTTGGACGTCATACTATACTATGACATTTTTATCATATTTTGGACGTCATACTATACTATGACTTTTTTATCATATTTTGGACATCATACTATACTATGACTTTTTAATCACATTTTGGACGTCATACTATACTATGGCATTTTTATCATATTTTGGACGTCATACTATACTATGACATTTTTATCATATTTTGGACGTCATACTATACTATGGCATTTTTATCATATTTTGAACGTCATGCTATACTATGACTTTTTAATCACATTTTGGACGTCATACTATACTATGACATTTTTATCACATTTTGGACGTCAAACTATACTGTGACTTTTTTATCACATTTTGGACGTCATACTATACTATGACATTTTTATCGTATTTTGGACGTCATACTATACTGTGACTTTTCTATCATATTTTGGACGTCATACTATACTATGACATTTTTATCATATTTTGAACGTCATACTATACTATGGCATTTTTATCATATTTTGGACGTCATACTATACTATGACATTTTCATCATATTTTGGACGTCATACTATACTATGACATTTTTATCATATTTTGAACGTCATACTATACTATGGCATTTTTATCATATTTTGGACGTCATACTATACTATGACATTTTCATCATATTTTGGACGTCATACTATACTATGACATTTTTATCACATTTTGGACGTGATACTATACTATGACATATTTATCATATTTTCGACGTCATACTATACTATGACTTTTTTGTCATATTTTGGACGTCATACTATACTATGACTTTTTTATTGCATTTTGGACGTCATACTATACTGTGTCATTTTTATCATATTTTGGACGTCATACTATACTGTGTCATTTTTATCATATTTTCGACGTCATACTATACTATGACATTTTTTAACATATTTTGGACGTCATACTATACTATGACTTTTTTATTGCATTTTGGACGTCATACTATACTATGACTTTTTTATCATATTTTGAACGTCATGCTATACTATGACTTTTTTGTCATATTTTGGACGTCATACTATACTATGACATTTTTATCATATTTTGAACGTCATGCTATACTATGACATTTTCATCATATTTTGGACGTCATACTATACTATGACGTTTTTATCGCATTTTGGACGTCATACTATACTATGACTTTTTTATCGCATTTTGGACGTCATACTATACTATGACTTTTTTATCGCATTTTGGACGTCATACTATACTATGACTTTTTTATCATATTTTGGACGTCATACTATACTATGACTTTTTTATCATATTTTGGACGTCATACTATACTATGACATTTTCATCATATTTTGGACGTCATACTATACTATGACTTTTTTATTGCATTTTGGACGTCATACTATACTATGACTTTTTTATCGCATTTTGGACGTCATACTATACTATGACTTTTTTATCATATTTTCGACGTCATACTATACTATGACTTTTTTATCATATTTTCGACGTCATACTATACTATGACTTTTTTATCATATTTTCGACGTCATACTATACTATGACATTTTCATCATATTTTCGACGTCATACTATACTATGACATTTTTATCATATTTTGGACGTCATACTATACTATGACATTTTTATCATATTTTGAACGTCATGCTATACTATGACTTTTTTATCATATTTTGGACGTCATACTATACTATGACTTTTTTATTGCATTTTGGACGTCATACTATACTATGACATTTTTATCATATTTTGGACGTCATACTATACTATGACATTTTTATCATATTTTGGACGTCATACTATACTATGACTTTTTTATCATATTTTGGACGTCATACTATACTATGACATTTTTATCATATTTTGGACGTCATACTATACTATGACATTTTCATCATATTTTCGACGTCATACTAGACTATGACATTTTTATCATATTTTGGACGTCATACTATACTATGACTTTTTTATCATATTTTGAACGTCATGCTATACTATGACATTTTCATCATATTTTGGACGTCATACTATACTATGACTTTTTTATTTGCATTTTGGACGTCATACTATACTATGACTTTTTTATCGCATTTTGGACGTCATACTATACTATGACTTTTTTATCATATTTTGGACGTCATACTATACTATGACATTTTCATCATATTT